>JAIUZE010015578.1:0-42177 GCA_022085475.1 Heliosperma pusillum
TTAGCAAAATAAATGTCGATCATATAGATATTATGGGTGAAAAATTACACCCAATTTCTAACTCTTTAGAAAACTTTGGTAAGATTCTTTTCTTGTGTCATACACTGTCAAATAGAATCGTCAAAAGTTGGCTTCGACACCTTGCTTGGGTTTTGACTTTACTATTCAAAATAGTCTTGCCTTTATCACTTGCCTTGTGTCAAAGTCGAGCCAACCTACTCTTGAACCTCGTCTTAACAATTAAGAATATAAACATCATTCTTAGTGCTCCCACTCACTTTCATGAATCTCTACTTAGCCAAGTATATTGGAATTATTGTGAAGACTATTCTTCATTTCATTCATGGTTTTACCTTCAAAAGGATAAACTTTTCATGAAGTGATTACGGTATTTGGTTTGTTAACGATTTCAAATAAATCGATTAACCTAGTCGTCCCAACTGATTTGGCCTCTTTTGAGGTAAGCCTCGATAAGGAGCATTATGACGACATACCAAAATACAAATATTTTCTTTGGAGCAAAAATTTGATGTACCATTGTTATAAGAAGGCGTCACAAAATATTCAAAAAACGCTTTTGACTAAGTGTGACTTATTCATTTACTCTTCATAAGAGACTTTTGCAATGGTGAATATGAGGATCAAAAGATAAAATTCATTTTGTCTTTAGCTACGGTGGTATAAACGGAGATTGCAATCAAAATGCTACCGTATAAAATAATGGAAACTCCTTTCCATGATTGAACGGATTTACAATTTCGTAGAAGGATAAAATATTTGTCATTTCGCGAATAAAATAAATCTCAACGGAAAAATAAACATTCATTGTTTAAATATAATTTACTTGTAAAACAATTTTAACAAGTCACTCATATAATGACCCCTCACTAAATTATATAAGTGATTCCAAGACCCATATTTAGACAAAAATAGTCATCGCATGCTACCTTTATCTAAAAATGGTAAGTCATTACTTGACTAATTCTACACTTAGAACTCTTGGTTGACGGATTTCAAATAAATCCATCTCCTAGTCCCAAGATAACGCTTATCTCGTTGAGTCCAATCCAATTTTAGCTTGTGATCGTATCACCCTACTTACCCGAGGTAAAAAGAGACCCACGAGCGTGGTAGCCACCCACATAAGAACACGGGGTTTCATAGGTTGTTACTACTGTAAGGCTATAAGGCTAATCTCAATTTTTAAACATGTGAGAGATCTTGTCAATTTAGTTATTAATTCACTATAAGTGAACTAAGTCGGTGAATTGTGAATAACGTTGAATTGACAATAACGGTAAATAAAAATGCATGTGTGACGATTTTGGCATGAGCGGAAATAAAGCAAGCAACCAAGCAACAATAAAATCCTAGTATGGCCACCTAGCTAATCATAATTAACTAGATAGTTACAAATTCGGAAACCAACTCCTTGGTCCCTTGCCTCTTCACTTGGAACACCTTCCAAAATGGCACCGTCTTGAGGGAGTCACCGGTCTTCAAAAAAATAATTACAAATATACAAATATACAAATTCCTATTATACATTTATTCTATGAAATGAAATTATTAAAATTATACAAACCGGCGATACGAGATCGCAATTAAAATTACAACCAAACCGTTATTCCCTTGCATTACGGGTAATAACGATAAAAATTAACTAGGCCATACTAGGTACAAAATTTGCATAAATTATTAAATAAATGACATTCATTCATTCAAACATAAATAAAATAAATTGCTGCAAAATTCATGCCAAAATCGTCCTAAGTTCAATTCATGCACATTGTAGCTCGGTTTCTTCCGGGATTTATTGATTTTTAACCATTAAAAATCATCATCAACTTTTAAATCTCATTTAAATTCAAACTAATTAACTAAACCGATTTAGAACTCAAAATTAGTCACTACTAATTTTTTTGGTCAATAATTAGATTGATTTGATTTCATTTGCTAAATATTACGGTTTAATCATAACAATTATGAAATAAAACCAAAATAAAAATAAACATCATAAAATTTGAAACCAAAAATTTTGTACATTCTGGAACAATTCCAGGAACTATAAAAATAAAAAATATTTGCTCAAAAAAATTAAATTAATTTTATGAACAAATAGCTTTGATTTAATGGTTTTATCAAATAAAAACATTAGATATAGTAAAACAGTGAAACAAATTATGAAATTTCACCGAGAGTATCAACATCAGAATGTGAAATGTACAAAAAATTTTCAAGACCAGAAAAGGACGTTTCAATTTTATGAACATTATAATCTCATATTATCGACTTTTATCGTATAAAAATCAATGAACATGCAATACATAAGTAAAAGTCACGAAATTTTAAATACAATATGTAAGAAATGCATGTGAGATCATATTAAAATTTCATGGCCAGAATCAACATGCAACTATTTTTAGTTAACTTTTAACTCATAAAATGCATGTTAACTCGGTTTAAACGCCAAAAATCAAAATAAATAGCAAATTAACCCCTAAAATCACGAAATTTAACCACAAACATTTTGAGGTCAGTAGGTATACATGCACCAAAATATTTCGTCAGAATCTTATTTTAACCCAAAATCTTTGATTTATTAGTTATCTTCTAAAACTAATAAAAATGGTGTCCAAATGAACATGCATGCTACAAGCTAGCCTCTGATACCAATTGAAAGTCATAGACATAATTTAGGATCCTCTAAATGATTTAATCAATTTAACTTATTAATTAGTTTATAATGATTAGTAACATTGCATGCCAAATATAACAGAACATTTTAAAAAGAAGAAAGAAATGTCCTCACATTGATAGGAAATTATAAGGGCACAACAAGAACTCCTTCTTGTTGTTCTTGAGATATAAATATGGATGAACACATGAAATCTCCAAACTAGAAGACCTCCTTCAAGTTGCACCAAGATGACACCAAATAATCTACCCTTATTATTAACTAGATAATAAGATAGATGATATACTACTAATATTAGTCTATATTACTACACTAGTAATACTTAGGAAATATTAGTATATGAGAGTTATTAGTGAGAGGAAGGTTTTTAGAGAGAAGAGTCAAAATTGCACAAAATGAAGTAAGTATAAAATGAACACAAAATGTTCATAATATAGGCCATTTGGCCGGATGTCATAGTCCAAATATGGACTATTATTTTGCTCAATTTTGTCACATGCATTAGAGTGGAGTGTTGTAGTATATATGATGATTATTCTTACTTGTAATGTCACTTTCATAAGTAACTAAATAGTAAAAACAAGAACTAAAATCATCACCGTTGAACTACAACATAACCGGCCCATTTTGGCCTAGTTGGATCCATTTTGATTTTTGATATTTGTCTCACAAATACTTATTGATCATATGGTAAATTATCTTGTATAATTAAGTGTTAATTTGATCATATAACAATTATATGACTCAATTAAATAAATAATATGTACTTAACATTTTAAGTAATATTTTACCATTATATCAATATATAATGGGTCCCACAATGCTTAGTTAATTTATTTTACAACTCCTTGTAAATATAATTAACTAATTACCTCTATCTCAAAACCTCAACTAATTTAGTAATTTAACGATTAATTACTAAGTTAAATCTTATTTAATCGTATTAAAATAAGATATAAATTTATTAGTCAATTATCGCATAATTGAAAAATAAGTTTAATCGAATTTGAGTTCTTAACTCAATTTCTAACAATTAACTCTCGTACATATCGAATATATGTAATGTACTAATTAACTGTATCGTATACAAATAATTAGTTACTATTTGGATTTCATCCTTTAGGTGTGACCGAAAGGGATCAGTTGATCACCGCCGTCAAACGACAATAACGTCAAACTCTAGTTAGCCAACCGTTATTGATTTACGTTAATCAACTGACTAATCATATATATAGTCAATAATTATCCCAATTATATTCCATAATAAGATTTATTATGTGGCGCACTATTGTGGAGGACACTTACTCCAACACCTAATTCTGTTTTCAGTCAATGAAGTGCTTCGTTTCAGACCCATGATGACCTTTTCCTTGTCTAATATAGGTGGGGGTGCTGTCCTGGGGGTATCAATGGTTCTCACCCCACTGTAAGGTCTGGTTTGAAAAGGCCTAACAGGTTTTGGTGTGACATGCTTAGTCTTTCCTATCTTTTCAACTCTCAAAGACAAGTTAACAACATCATCAAATGACCACAGAGGTTGCATCCTAACCTTGTTAGCAATGCTCTTATCTAGGCCCTCTAAGTACCTAGCAATCCTTTGCTCAGGTTTCTCATTTATATCACACTGCAAAGTGAGCTGTTCAAACTCTCTCAAATAGGATTCAACAGATTTATCTCCTTGCTTCAACTTAGACAACTTAATGAAGAGATCCTGGGCGTAATCTTTAGCAACAAACTTATCTAACAGTTTCTTTTTCAGTTTAGTCCAAGACTTGATGGGTTCTTTTCCTTCCCTAGCCCTTAACCCTTTCATGGTTTCATACCAAAGAGAAGCATACCCATTCAGTTTAAGGGTGGCTACTTTAAAAGACTTAGAACCATTATATCCTTTATACTCAAAGATTCTTTCTACTTCTCTTAACCATTCTAACAAGTCATCAAGATTAAGACTACCAGAAAACTCAGGGATGTCTACCTTAAGATGTTTATCTATGTGCCTGTGGGTGGAAGCCCTGCTCCTTGATGAGTCATCTGAATCTGGATACTCTTCATCATCAGGTGGCCTTCCTCTGCCTCCTCCCTGGCCTCTTCCACGTCCTCTGCCTCTTCCTTCTATGGCAATATTGCCATCAAGAGCCTCATTCACAACCCTTGTGAGTTGTGTGACAGTTCTGGTTATGCCTTCCACCATAGTCTCTAAGTTGGTGATTCTCTCTTCACTCATTGGGTTGTTTTTTTTGTGTTTTTAAATGTAGTTAGGGAAAATGAACTCACTAAGACTCTCAACCAAAGCTCTGATAACAAATTTGGAGTGTAAACTACTAAGGCTTGTGCGTTTAGGGAATGCTTTAATATGCTTACTAAAACTGAAAGCAAAACAAACAAAAATGGGGGCTGTTTTAGAGAGAGTGGCTTGTATTAACTGAAAACTCAAGGATATGACTTAGAGAACTTCCCCTACAACATGGCACAAGAGAAAGGACTAAAAGACTGGGTTTGAGACAGGTTTAGAGTATTACAGCAATGCACAAACACCCTAGACTTAGACTCAACAGCAAGCAAGCTAGTCACAGCAAAGCACAGACTTAAACTTGACTCACAAAGCAAGACACTGATCAGACACCTTAAAGATGTATCAGGCTTGACTCAAAATACAGCACTCAGCATAAGTTTGAAAGATTTGAGAGATTTATCAAGGTTAATTCATTCATAAAGTCTGCTTAAAACAATACATAAGACCCTCCTTACATAGGGAGGCTGATACAATGTGAACCCTTGGATGTAAAGTCTATCTAACGATTAGCTTTGGACTTGAACTACTACAACAGATACTAATAAAGGGCCTCACAAGAGGACGAGTCTAACAACTAGCTAGTACAGACACAAAGACACAAAACAAACTGAAGCAAAAAGCAATAAAGCAGATTTTGGAGTTTTCCTGAAATGAGCAAACTGTTATTCCTGTTGTCTTGCTGCCTTGCTCTGGGTGTTTTGCTGCTCCTTGGGACTCTTCACTCTTATTTGAACTTATATAAACCTGCCTTGGATGAGGACAAGTTGACTTAGGCAAAAAGAACCCTCAACTGAACTTGTACTTTCCTTGCCATGAGGTTCATTGGACTCTGATTTGGACTGCTTGTAACTTGAGATTTTGCTAGACTTCTAATGGGACCTCCTGGGCAAACTTGTTGATTAATGAGTTGGCTTGATGGTAGGCCATGGTGGGGGTGGCTGGGATGCTCTGGTGTACCTCCTTGGTGCTTGGTTTGCTAACTGGTCTGCTGGGCTCTAACAGGCATTGTTCCTGGCTTGTGTGTGGTTTGTGGGCTGATTTGGACCTTGGCATGACCTGGTGATCCCTGGAATGTCTTCTCCATTGTCTGGTTTGGCTTGATGTTGGCTTTACATGGCCTGATGTTTGGACCTTGTGGTTCGAGCTTCAATCTTAGGGGGTGTTGTGGTCAGGCTTGTCTGGTCTGTGGCTTGATCATCAAGGCCCCTTGGGTGAGCTCCTGCTGGAGCCTCCCCAGGTTGAAAAGGGCTTGACCTCAAGCCTGTGTCTTCCTCTCCCTCAGAGTCTTCATAGAAGGGACTAAAGTGCACTGAAACTATTAAGAAAAGACAACTAAACAATGACAAATTGAACTAAGGTTAAGACACTTGCAATTACTCTGTTTCTGTTTGAATTGATTGTTAAATGTCAAGGATAGGACCTTAACCAAAGCACAAAGCCAATGATTGAGGGTTGAACCTTGATCCCAGCACACAGCTAAGGACCCAAGCTCACTTCCAAGCACAAAGAAAAGGAAGTTGTCTCAAGCACACAGCCAAGAGATTGCAACAGAAACAAGGTTTCAGTTTTATGTTTTACTTCAAATCTGATTTGCATTTCATTAGGTGAAGGCCTTATATAGGCAGCAAGGATACATCTCAGACGTTAGGATACATCTAGGGCCACAAAGGCTTACAACATAAAACAAAATAACAGCTACAAACTTGCAGAAACTGACATAAAGTAGATAAAGCAGAAAAGCAGTTTCTAAAGGGACAATCTTCCTTAATTGTTTTGATCAGGTGTGTCTTGGATGAAGAGTGGACTTTCAAGTTTGGGTTTGTGAGCCAAACTGAAGTAGGATGGCTCCCAAAGATGTGCTGAAGGTCCCTCACGCATTGCTTGTTCAAAAGAGGAAGGTTGACAGTGACATATTAACTACTGCACAAAAGGCTGAAATCTGGACAGTCTGAAGTTGTCCCTAAGCTAACTCTTTGTGTGTTTGTTTCTTGGAAGGGAAGTCCTGGGGAAAGTTGTAGAGGACCTTCCCAAGACATAGGTTTGAGGGTTGGTTAGGCTTGTTTGATTGTGTGAGGCCCCCATGGACCCTGTTTAGAAAGGCTGTGATAGGCTGTTTTTGGCTGAGGGCTGTTTTTGTTGTGTTGGGTTTGTTGGGCTGTTGGCTGTGCCTTGTTGTGGCTTAGTCTTGGGAAGTGGATGGCTAGGCTTTGTTCTGGTTGTGGTGGTGTTGTCTTAGCAGGCTTGAAGTGGTTGTGGCTTGGACTGAATAGGACATTGTCATAACTGGTCATGGTGTTGTCTGAAAGGATGTTGTTGTCTTGAATGGTGTTGATGTCTTGATGTTGAGTCTTGTCTTGAGCTCGTGTCTTGGCTTGGTCACATACTCCTGTTGCAACCTCCTTTTCTTGAAAAGGATTTGCCCTCAAATCTTCCTCACCTTCATCATCTGATTCACCATGGTAAGGGCTCAGGTCTCCAACATTGAAAGTACCATGTACCCCATAGCTTCCTGGTAGATCCACCTTGTAAGCATTTGTGCCTATCTTCTCCAATATCTCAAATGGTCCATCAGCTCTTGGCATGAGCTTGTTTCTCCTCTTGTCTGGAAATCTCTCTTTTCTTAAATGCAACCATACAAGATCCCCTGCCTTGAACTCCCTTGCTTTCTTAGGTCCCTTGGACCTAGCCTTGTACAACTCATTGGACCTTTCAATCTGCTTCTTGACTTGCTCATGAATCTGTATCATTTGCTCAACTCTTTTCTTTGCATCATAGCTTGCCTTGTTTCCTTTGACTGGTGCTAGGTCTGTAGGCATGAGAGGATTAGTGCCATAAACTGTTTCAAAAGGACTTTTACCTGTGCTGCTGGAGGGAGCTCTGTTGAAGGCAAACTCAGCTTGTGCTAGCCTGAGGTCCCAATCTTTCAATGACTTAGAAACAATGCTCCTTAAGATCTTTCCTAGTGTTCTGTTAGTGACTTCTGTCTGCCCATCAGTTTGGGGATGGTGAGAAGTACTAAACAATAACCTGGTCTTCAATAGCTTCCACAAGGTTCTCCAGAAGTGGCTCATGAACTTTGTGTCTCTATCTGAGACAATGCTTCTAGGGACCCCATGTAACTTGACAACCTCCCTAAAGTATAGTTCAGCTACCCCCAAGGCATCCTCAGTCTTCTTACAAGCAATGAAATGTGCCATCTTGCTGAACCTATCTACAACCACCATGATTGAATCCTTTCCCCTTTGAGTTCTAGGTAAGGCTACAATGAAGTCCATACTGAGGTCTTCCCATGGCTTGTTGGGTACTGGAAGTGGTGTGTAAGGGTCTGCTTGAAAGTGTGCCTTAGCTAGTTGACAAGATCTGCATCTCTTGAGGGCATCTTGCACATCACTGAACATCTTAGGCCAATAGAACTGATCTTGTAATATGTCATAGGTCTTCTGTACCCCAAAGTGACCAGCAAGGCCATTGGAGTGAACCTCTTTGACCAGTAGTCCCCTATAAGGTCCCTTTGGCACACACAGTTTGTTCCCATAGAATAAGTATCCTTCTTGAGCTGTGTATTTGCTCCCTTTCTTGACTTGCCCTTCTTGATGTACCTCCCATTCATGCTTGAAGTCTGGGTCTTCTTGATAGAGCTCTTTCATAAATTCAAACCCCAACACCCTTTGCTCCATGAAGGTCAACATTACAGACCTTCTAGACAATGCATCAGCTACAACATTGTTCTTACCCTCTATATACTTGCTGGAGAATGAGAAGGATTGCAAGAACTCTACCCATTTGGCATGCCTGGGGTTGAGTTTGTGCTGCCCATTGATGTATTTGAGAGCCTCATGATCAGAATGAAGCACAAAAGGCTTAGGCTTCAAGTAGTGTCCCCAATGATTCAATGCCCTCACAATGGCATAAAATTCCTTGTCATATGCGGAATAGTTAAGCTTGGCCCCATTTAGCTTCTCACTGAAGTATGCCACAGGTTTCTTTTCTTGAGTAAGCACAACTCCTATGCCAAGACCAATGGCATCACACTCTATCTCAAAGAGTTTGTTAAAATCTGGTAGAACCAATATTGGAGATTTACACAATAGCTCTTTGATCAGATTGAAGGACCTTTCAGCCTTCTCATTCCACTTGAACTCTCCCTTCTTCATGCACTCAGTAATAGGGGCCATGATTGAGCTAAACCCTTGTATGAACCTCCTATAGAAAGATGCCAACCCATGGAAACTTCTAACATCAGTAACAGTTTGGGGAATGGGCCATTCCTTGATTGCTTGCACCTTCTCAGGATCAACTGCTACTTCTTTCTTAGAGATGATGAACCCAAGGAAGTAAACCTCAGGCTGCATGAAGGTGCACTTCTCTAGCTTGCCATACAACTTGTTCTCTCTTAGGACCTCAAACAACAACTTCAGATGTTGCAAATGTTCTCCCTTAGTTGAGTTGTAAATAAGAATGTCATCAAAGTAAACCACTACACATTTGCCTAAGTAAGGCCTTAGGACTTCTGTCATCAACCTCATGAAGGTGCTAGGGGCATTAGACAACCCAAAAGGCATCACCAACCATTCATAGAGCCCATGTTTAGTCTTGAAAGCTGTCTTCCATTCATCCCCTGCTCTTATCCTCACTTGGTGGTAGCCCTGCCTCAGATCAATCTTAGTGAACACTTGAGCCCCACTTAGCTCATCCAGAATATCATTAAGTCTAGGTATGGGAAACCTATACTTGATGGTAATGTTGTTGATGGCCCTACTGTCAATGCACATACGCCAAGTCCCATCCTTTTTGGGCACAAGCAAGGCTGGTACAGCACAAGGACTGAGGGACTCTCTGACATAGCCCTTGTTGAGTAGTTCACCTACTTGAAGTTGGAGCTCTTGTGTAGCCTTAGGGTCACTCCTGTAGGCTGGCTTGTTGGGTAAGATAGCTCCAGGCACTAGGTCAATGTGGTGCTCTATTCCTCTAAGTGGTGGCAGTCCACTAGGAAGCTCAGTAGGGAAGACATCACCATAACTTTCTAGGATAGATTTGACCTCTTCAGGGATATCAATGATACTCATCCCAGTCTCCTTGACTAGCAATATGTATACAGGTTGTAGCTCACTTAGCTCTTGTGCTATTTCTGATTCACTTATCAACATGACTTCTTTGGAAGCCTCACTCATGGGGTTTGGGTTGATCTTTAAAGCAGGTGGTAAAGGTGCTAGGGTGATCTTCTTCTTCCCATACTTGAAGGTGTAAGTGTTGTCTCTCCCATGGTGTATGGCATCCCTATCAAACTCCCATGGTCTCCCAAGCAGAAGGTGACATGCATCCATAGGTAGAACATCACAAAGACTCT
This sequence comes from Heliosperma pusillum, assembly GCA_022085475.1. Taxonomy (NCBI): domain Eukaryota; kingdom Viridiplantae; phylum Streptophyta; class Magnoliopsida; order Caryophyllales; family Caryophyllaceae; genus Heliosperma; species Heliosperma pusillum. Next base: position 10,339 of record JAIUZE010015578.1, read on the forward strand.
CATCCACATACCCTTTACCAATTGAGAAAGGTATAACACATTGTTTATCCACCTTGATCTCAGCCCCTTTGTTTAGCCATCTGAGTTTGTAAGGTAGGGGGTGGTCTTTGGTGGGTAGAGCTAGCTTGTCTATCAGTGTTTTGGAGGCCACATTAGTGCAGCTTCCCCCATCAATAATGAGGTTACATACTCTACCCTTGATGGTACATCTGGTCCTAAAGATCTGGTGTCTTTGGTCCTCTTCCAAAGGTTGTGGTTGAGTATGCATTACTCTCCATGTTACCAAACTTAACCCTGCATCAGGCTCTATCAACTCCTCACTAGCCTCTACCTCAGGCTCTTCCATCTCTTCATCACAGACCAACACTTCATCATCTCCCCAATGGATTACTTCTAGGGTACTCAGAGCCCTTTTAGATGGACATTCTCTAGCAAAATGTCCATACCCTTGACATTGAAAGCACTTTTTGAGAGGGGTAGTCTTCCTTTGGCCTGCCTCAACAACCTTGCCTTTATCAAGGTTGAAAGGGGTCTTAACAGGAACCACAGGTTCTCCTATCTTGACTCCTACAAAAGGCTTGAAGGTGGGGGTTCTGGAAGGTGTCTTAGAAGCACTGGCCTTTCCTTTTCCCAATTTTTCTACCCTTAAAGACAAGTTGACAGCTTCCTCAAAGGAGTATATGTTTTGTAGCCTGACTTTACTAGCTATCCTTTCATCCAACCCCTCTAAGAACCTTGCTATCTTTTGTTCAGATTTCTCAACAACCTCACATTGCAAAGTGAGTTGTTCAAAGTCTCTTAGGTAGGACTCTAAAGGTCTTTGGTCTTGCTTTAGGTGAGTAAGCTTAATGAACATGTCTTGAGTGTAGTCCCTAGAGACAAACTTAGCTCTCATTTTCTTTTTCAGTTTGAGCCATGACTTTACAGGTTCTTTCCCTTCCCTAACCCTCAAGGTTTTCATGTTTTCATACCATAGTGAGGCATAGCCTTTTAGTTTCATGATAGCAACCTTAAAAGCCTTTCTATCAGTGTATCCTTTAAACTCAAAGACTCTTTCTACAGACCTTAGCCAATCTAAGAAATCATCAGGGTTCAAGCTACCTAGAAAGTCAGGAATCTCTACCTTGATATCTTTGTCTTGGTGTCTGAGAAGACTGTGATCTGAGCCATCTGAATCTGACATTTCAAACTGATCTACAGGTTGTCTCCTCCTTCCTCCACCTTGTGGGAAAGGTGCTCCTCTTCCTCGACCTCTGCCTCCCCTTGTATCATTGTTCTGTTGGCCCTCAAGGAGTTCATTGACAGATCTAGAGACCTCCATTACAGTTCTGACAAGACCTTGAACTGTGTTTTCAAGACCTGTGATTCTCTCTTCACTCATGGTTGTATTTTGTGTTTTTAATGTAGTTAGGTAGATGAACTCACAAACCAAAGCTCTGATAACCAATTTGCACTGAAACTATTCAGAAAAGACAACTAAACAATGACAAATTGAACTAAGGTTAAGACACTTGCAATTACTCTGTTTCTGTTTGAATTGATTGTTAAATGACAAGGATAGGACCTTAACCAAAGCACAAAGCCAATGATTGAGGGTTGAACCTTGATCCCAGCACACAGCTAAGGACCCAAGCTCACTTCCAAGCACAAAGCAAAGGAAGTTGTCTCAAGCACACAGCCAAGAGATTGCAACAGAAACAAGGTTTCAGTTTTATGTTTTACTTCAAATCTGATTTGTATTTCATTAGGTGAAGGCCTTATATAGGCAGCAAGGATACATCTCAGACGTTAGGATACATCTAGGGCCACAAAGGCTTACAACATAAAACAAAATAACAGCTACAAACTTGCAGAATACTGACATAAAGTAGATAAAGCAGAAAAGCAGTTTCTAAAGGGACAATCTTCCTTAATTGTTTTGATCAGGTGTGTCTTGGATGAAGAGTGGACTTTCAAGTTTGGGTTTGTGAGCCAAACTGAAGTAGGATGGCTCCCAAAGATGTGCTGAAGGTCCCTCACGCATTGCTTGTTCAAAAGAGGAAGGTTGACAGTGACATATTAACTACTGCACAAAAGGCTGAAATCTGGACAGTCTGAAGTTGTCCCTAAGCTAACTCTTTGTGTGTTTGTTTCTTGGAAGGGAAGTCCTGGGGAAAGTTGTAGAGGACCTTCCCAAGACATAGGATTGAGGGTTGGTTAGGCTTGTTTGATTGTGTGAGGCCCCCATGGACCCTGTTTAGAAAGGTTGTGATAGGCTTTTTTTGGCTGAGGGCTGTTTTTGTTGTGTTGGGTTTGTTGGGCTGTTGGCTGTGCCTTGTTATGGCTTAGTCTTGGGAAGTGGATGGCTAGGCTTTGTTCTGGTTGTGGTGGTGTTGTCTTAGCAGGCTTGAAGTGGTTGTGGCTTGGACTGAATATGACATTGTCATAACTGGTCATGGTGTTGTCTGAAAGGATGTTGTTGTCTTGAATGGTGTTGATGTCTTGATGTTGAGTCTTGTCTTGAGCTCGTGTCTTGGCTTGGTCACATACTCCTGTTGCATAAAGTCTCCAACATTAAATGTCCCATGAACTGCATATTCTCCTGGTAGATCAATTCTGTAGGCATTGGGACCTATCTTCTCTATGACTTGAAAAGGACCATCTACTCTTGGCTCTAGCTTGTTCTTTCTTTTGGAGGGGAACCTTTCTTTCCTTAGGTTGATCCATACTAAGTCTCCTGGTGCAAAGTCTTTCTTGATCTTAGGAACCTTGACATTCTTCTTGTATAGATCATTGGTCTTCTCAATTTGTTTTCTGGCTGATTCATGGCGTTTTAGCATTTGTTCCACCCTCTTCTTGGCATCATAATGGATCTCTGACCTGCACACATTAGACAAATTCAAAGGCATTAAGGGGTTAGTACCATAGACCACTTCAAAGGGGGAGTGGCCTGTGGCTGATGATGGAGCTCTATTAAAGGAGAACTCTGCTTGGGCCAACTTTAGATCCCAATCCTTGAAAGACTTGCTGACTATACACCTCAAGATCCTTCCCAAGGTCTTGTTGGTTACCTCAGTTTGTCCATCTGTTTGAGGGTGATGGGAGGTGCTGAACAACAACCTGGTATTAAGCAGTTTCCACAATGTCCTCCAAAAATGGCTAATAAACCTTGTGTCTCTGTCAGACACAATAGTTCTTGGAACACCATGCAATCTCACCACCTCATCAAGATATAGCTCTGCCACACTCACAGCATCCTTAGTTTTCTTACAGGCAATGAAATGTGCCATCTTGCTGAACCTATCCACAACTACCATGATAGAATCTTTTCCTCTTGCTGTTCTAGGCAATGCCACTATGAAATCCATACTCACATCTTCCCAAGGCCTACATGGGACTGGTAGGGGAGTGTAAGGCCCTGCCTGAAATGAACTCTTGGCCTTTTGACAGACTCCACACCTCCTGAGCACTATTTGGACCTCTCCCATCATCTTAGGCCAGTAGAACTGATCCTGCAGTATATCCACAGTCTTCTGAACCCCAAAGTGTCCTCCAAGGCGACTTCCATGAACTTCCTTAATCAATAGACTCCTATAAGAACCTCTGGGAACACACAACTTGTTTCCTTTAAACATGAATCCATTTTGTAGAGTGTAGGGTGAATCAATAGTTCTGGTTCCCTCTTTCTGTGCTAACCAATCTTCTGCAAAGTCTGGATCCTCTTGATACATGTCTTTCATGAACTCAAACCCAAGAACCCTTTGTTCCATGGTTGATAGCAGGGTGTATCTTCTAGACAATGCATCAGCTACAACATTTTGTTTCCCTTCTTTGTATTTGCTAGAAAAGGTAAATGACTAGAGGAACTCCACCCATTTAGCATGTCTGTGACTGAGCTTATGCTGGCCTCCTATGTACTTCAATGACTCATGATCAGAGTGTAGGACAAAAGGCTTGGGCTTCAGGTAATGACTCCAATGCCTTAGAGCCCTGACAAGAGCATAAAACTCCTTGTCATAAGTAGAATAGCTCAGCTTGGCACCATTTAGCTTTTCACTGAAATAGGCTACAAGCTTCTTCTCTTGGATGAGGACAGCTCCAATTCCCACTCGACTTGCATCACATTCAACCTCAAATAGGCAATTAAAGTCTGGTAACCTGAGGATAGGTGCCTCAAATGATCATCCTTGCTCTTGATGTAGATGAGAATATCATCAAAGTATACTACCACAAATCTCCCTAGGCAAGGCCTAAGCACCTCTGCCATCAATCTCATGAAGTTACTTGGGGCATTTGACAGGCCAAAGGGCATGACAAGCCACTCATAGAGGCCATGCTTTGTTTTGAAAGCTGTCATCCACTCATCTCCTTCCCTGATCCTCAATTGATGGTAGCCTTGCCTCAAATCAATCTTAGAAAAGAACCTTGATCCACTCAGCTCATCCAACATGTCATCAAGCCTAGGTATAGGGAAACTGTACTTGACTGTGATGTTATTGATAGCCCTGCTATCTATGCACATCCTCCAAGTTCCATCTTTTTTAGGAACCAGTAATGCAGGCACAACACATGGACTTAAGGACTCCCTTACAAACCCTTTACTCATCAACTCTCCAACCTGTTTCTGCAGTTCTTGTGTAGCCTTAGGATCCCATCTATATGCTGGTCTATTAGGTAGTACAGACCCTGGCACAAGGTCTATCTGGTGTTCAATTCCTCTCAAAGGGGGTAAGCCATCAGGAAGTTCCTCTGGGAACACTTCCTTGAATTGCTCAATGAGGGGCCTAACTTCTGCAGGAATTACCTTAGACTCCCCTTCCTGAACCTCCTTTGACAGCAGCATCCATACAGGTTGTTCCTCACTACACTCTTTGACCATTGCTGATTCAGATAGAAACAAGACTCCACTAAAGTCTTCAGCCATACTGGGACTCCCATAACTCTTCTGATGAGGTGGCAAAGGGGCTAATGTCACCTTCCTTCTCCTATGATTGAAGGAATAGGTGTTGCTTCTTCCTTGGTGTATGGAGCTCTTATCAAACTCCCATGGCCTTCCTAATAATAAGTGACAGGCATCCATTGGAACCACATCACACAGTACTTCATCTTTGTATACATTTCCAATAGAGAATGGAACCATACATTGCTTGTCCACCTTAACCTCTACTCCCTTACTCAGCCATCTCAACTTATAGGGATGAGGGTGTTCTTGAGTGCTTAGCTTCAGCTTGTCAACCATAGTGACAGAGGCCACATTGGTACAGCTACCTCCATCTATGATCAGGTTACAAACCCTCCCTTGTATGGTACATCTGCTCCTGAAAATGAGGGACCTTTGATCCTCCTCCAAAGGTATATGTTGTGAATGCATTACCCTCCATAGAACCAAACTGTGGCCTGTATCAGGGAGTGCCACTATTGCCTCCTGACTAGGCTCTTCTTCCTCACTCACCACTTCTTCAACCTTAGGCTCATCCCTCTCATACTCAACTAGACCTTCTTTTTCCCAAGTCTCAACCTCCATTATGGTTAAGGTCTTCTTAGAAGGGCAATCCTTCCTGATATGTCCATAACCCTGACATTGGAAGCACCTAATCCTGTTTTCAGTCAATGAAGTGCTTTGTTTCAGACCCATGATGCTCTTTCCCTTGTCTAATATAGGTGGGGGTGTTGTCCTGGGGGTATCAATGGTTCTCACCCCACTGTAAGGTCTGGTTTGAATAGGCCTAATTGGTTTTGGTGTGACAGGCTTAGTCTTTCCTATCTTTTCAACTCTCAAAGACAAGTTAACAACATCATCAAATGACCACAGAGGTTTCATCCTAACCTTGTTAGCAATGCTCTTATCTAGGCCCTCTAAGTACCTAGCAATCCTTTGCTCAGGTTTCTCATTTATATCACACTGCAAAATGAGCTGTTCAAACTCTCTCAAATAGGATTCAATAGATTTATCTCCTTGCTTCAACTTAGACAACTTAATGAACAGATCCTGGGTGTAATCTTTAGCAACAAACTTATCTAACAGTTTCTTTTTCAGTTTAGTCCAAGACTTGATGGGTTCTTTTCCTTCCCTATCCCTTAACCCTTTCATGGTTTCATACCAAAGAGAAGCATACCCATTCAGTTTTAGGGGGGCTACTTTAAAAGACTTAGAATCATTATATCCTTTATACTCAAAGATTCTTTCTACTTCTCTTAACCATTCTAACAAGTCATCAGGATTAAGACTACCAGAAAACTCAGGGATGTCTACCTTAAGATGTTTGTCTATGTGCCTGTGGGTGGAAGCCCTGGTCCTTGATGAGTCATCTGAATCTGGATACTCTTCATCATCAGGTGGCCTTCCTCTGCCTCCTCCCTGGCCTCTTCCACGTCCTCTACCTCTTCCTCCTATGGCAATATTGCCATCAAGAGCCTCATTCACAGCCCTTGTGAGTTGTGTGTCAGTTCTGGTTATGCCTTCCACCATAGTCTCTAAGTTGGTGATTCTCTCTTCACTCATTGGGTTGTTTTTTTTGTGTTTTTAAATATAGTTAGGGAAAATAAACTCACTAAGACTCTCAATCAAAGCTCTGATAACTAATTTGGAGTGTAAACTACTAAGGCTTGTGCGTTTAGGGGATGCTTTAATATGCTTACTAAAACTGAAAGCAAAACAAACAAAAATGAGGGCTGTTTTAGAGAGAGTGGCTTGTATTAACTGAAAACTCAAGGATATGACTTAGAGAACTTCCCCTACAGCATGTCACAAGAGAAAGGACTAAAAGACTGGGTTTGATACAGTTTTAGAGTATTACAGCAATGCACAAACACCCTAGACTTAGACTCAACAGCAAGCAAGCTAGTCACAGCAAAGCACAGACTTAAACTTGACTCACAAAGCAAGACACTGATCAGACACCTTAAAGATGTATCAGGCTTGACTCAAAATACAGCACTTAGCACAAGTTTGAAAGATTTGAGATATTTCTCAAGGTTAATTAATTCATAAAGTCCGCTTAAAACAATACATAAGACCCTCCTTATATAGGGAGGCTGATACAATGTGAACCCTTGGATTTAAAGTCTATCTAAGGATCAACTTTGGACTTGAACTACTACAACATATACTAATTAAGAGGACGAGTTTAACAACTAGCTAGTACATACACAAAGACACAAAACAGACTGAAGCAAAAAGCAATAAAGCAGATTTATGAGTTTTCCTGAAATGGGAAACTGTTGTTCCTGTTGTCTTGCTGCCTTGCTCTGGTTGTTTTGCTGCTCCTTGGGACTCTTCACTCTTATTTGAACTTATATAAACCTGCCTTGGATGAGGACAAGTTGACTTAGGCAAAAAGAACCCACAACTGAACTTGTACTTTCCTTGCCATGAGGTTCATTGGACTCTGATTTGGACTGCTTGTAACTTGAGATTTTGCTAAACTTCTAATGGGACTCTCCTGGGCAAACTTGTTGATTAATGAGTTGGCTTGATGGTAGGCCATGGTGGGGATTGGCGAGATGCTCTGGTGTACCTCATTGGTGCTTGGTTTGCTAACTGGTCTGCTGGGCTCTGACAGGCATTGTTCCTGGCTTGTGTGTGGTTTGTGGGCTGATTTGGACCTTGGTATGACCTGGTGATCCTTGGAATGTCTTCTCCATTGTCTTGGCTTGGTTTGGCTTGAAGTTGTCTTTACATGGCCTGATGTTTGGACCTTGTGGTTCGAGCTTCAATCTGAGGGGGTCTTGTGGTCAGGCTTGTCTGGTATGTGGCTTGATCATCAAGGCCCCTTGGGTGAGCTCCTGCTGCAGTGCCCCTTTCCCCTCTTGTTGTATTTCTTTGATTATATGGGGAGGTAATTCAATCGAGTCAGGGTCTGGATTATCCTCATTGGCATCATAAACAGAATTGCATTCAGAAAAACACAAGGAGTAAGCAGAATCAGATTTATTCATATTAAATTTTGAAAATAGCTGAAACAAAGAGCCCATCTGTAAAGTAGTCAGAGGCGGTAAAGGAACAGCTGGTGGGACATTCACCAAAATGCTGTTACTATCACATGGTAAGGTAGGAGAAACAAGGGGATGGGGGCTGACAGCAGGAGGAGACTCTCTAAGAACTTCGCTAGACTCTAACTCGGACTCGAACTCCGACTCTGACTCTGACTCGAATTCGTTGTCTTATGGTTCTCCTATGAACATCTCTCCTTCTCCAGTAGTGAATTTGAAGAGTTTCCCTTGGTTGTTGGTTCATTTGATCGACTTTCTCCATCCTTTTGGTTGGCTTGAGCCAGCGTCGTTGATCAACGCTGTAGGTTTGAAATGATCGTCCTGAAGTATCATGGTAATGATCTCATCCTGTGCAGCTCTGACGAATCGATCTTCTCCAAACAGAAGGCTAACTGCTTGTTCGTCTAAACAAGGTGTCTAACGGGTTTTGACGGTAGGAACCGTTTCTGAGGGAATAAAGTAATAATCGGGGAAGACCTCGATTCCAGCTAATTGTATTCCTCTATATTGCCAACGCTCGGGAAACCCGTGAAAGTATTCTTGGCTTCCTTCCCTAACGAAATATCCGTTTAGAGTAGGGAGATAAGGTTGCATCTAGATTCCTTAACTCTTACGATTTTGCACTTGAGTAAGCATTTCTAAGGTTTCCTCTTTCGTGGGTTGGTACCCTAATTCCAATGGTATCTTTCCAGAGTTCCCTTCTTTGTTGGGTTTAATGGCATCCCTGGGAAGTATCCTTGGGATTGAAGTATGTGGTTGACCACTAGGTTAGAGTATGGGTTGAAATATAGAGGTGCCAACTTACTCTCCACAAGATTCACACTCTGAAATCCTCCAAGCTCATATATTGGATCCGTAGCTACTTGATTGCTGGACATTTTCTCTATCACAACCTTGATAAGTGACGAAGTGATCGTCACTGTTAGAAATATCGGTATATTTCGTCATTAATTTACGGATTATAACAAAACTTTAGTATATGAATTACGAGTCATAACTGAATTGCATAATATAAAATTATAGGAATTTAGAATTAACCTTTGGTCCTAGCAAATTTGGCCTATGAACAATATCAAAATCGATATTCTTCTAATTGTTGCACCCAAGATGCTCCGAGATATGCCTTGCTTGTGCTAGAATTTTAGAGAAAAGTTACTGCTAATTTTTCTTTTTGTGTGATGATGAATGATAGAGAGAATTCAAGAGAAAAACAAACGTGTTTCTCTTGCTCTATCACGGCCGAACCACAAGGGTAGTAGAAGGAGGAGTCTCTCCTCTTTTTACTACTCTTGTAATTAGAGTTTTGACCTAGTTACCATAAGAGAATAATAAGAGATCTTTTTCCCTTATTTTTATCTCCTATTAACCGAAACATTAAGAGAAGAAAAGGCTATTTTTTTCTTTCCTTTTTCGGTTACATTAGCATGTAATATAATATATACGTCAACTATAAATATTCGTATATTTATAATTTGCTAATTAAATATAACATATTATGTTTAATTACGAATTATCATTTTAATTCGTTTAAGCTTATATTATATACATTGATTAAATATAACGGTTTATATTCAATTATGAATTACATTTAATTCGTCTCAGCTAATATTATTTAATCGTTATTAAATAATCGTATCATCATTACATTGACTAACCTTTTAGTCATATACATCGACTAACCTTTTAGTCATATAATAAGGCATCAATATGATTATATTATTCATACAATCACATCTCTCAGACACATCATTTAGGTGTGACTTTTAGGGACCAGTTGATCACCGCCATTAAAATGACAATAACGTCAAACTCCTAGCAAGCCAACCGTTATCGATAAACGTTAATCAACTGATAAGAATACAAAGTATACCCTGTGAACCTGTAAGAGATTTATTCATGTTATCACACTAACTGTGGAGGACACTAGCTCCAACAATCTCCCACTTGTCCTTACAAGTGTATGTGCGATAACCCGATTCTCATATCCATAAATTTCTCCCACTCAATGTAAAACACTTTGCAAAGTCCGTATTTACAAAGGTCGTATCTTACAAGCGATCAGTATCAAAAGTGGTTTTCCCGACTAGAGAGTAACTTAACTGATAAACGAATCATTATTCGAGCATGGCCATGCATTTCAGTTACAACTCCTCGAGTGGCCCTGAGAAATAACAAAACCTGATAAAGGTTGGATATTTTCCTCAACTCGAATCCTGCAGATACAAGCACAGTATGAAATGACCCAGTAAAAATCTACTTAGCCTCCTGTTACGGTCGACCATGAGAAAGAAACCAAAGTCACCCAAAAACTGCCTTAATCTCAAGAGACAGTCGATAGTCAAAAGAATCGACTCTTAGGAACACTATGGACGTCCTATCCACGACCTGGCACCGAATGTTCTGAAACATTTAGGACTCCATAACGTTGTCACGATGTCCTACGAGGTATCTTTATAAGTCGTATCTGTGATCGATCAGTCAACCGTTTGACTTATGGCTCGTTGAACCCACCATAAATCAACTTCACAGTATAATTGCCAGAGTTATCAGCTCATGTAGGCGATTACGGACCAAAACAATTATAATGTAATTCAGTTCACTTTGTGGTGTTAAATGTTGTCGTACAATCCACATGAAAAACAAAATATGAAACAATAAGATGATGTTATAAATAGTGCATGAAAAAGATACATTTATCTAATCCACCTAAAACAGCTACTACAACTCAGGAACACGTTTAATTCCCATGGAAATAACGTGCCCTTCATGCTTATCATATTTTAACGGTTTAGTGAGAGGGTCCGCGATGTTGTCATCCGAAGCAATCTTGTCAGTCACTATCTCCTTTTGCTCCACGTAATCTCGGATCATGTGAGCCTTCCGAAGTACATGTCTAGACTTGTTGCTGGACTTAGGCTCCTTAGCCTGGAAGATGGCACCTCTATTATCACAATAGATGGTGATAGGGTCATTCGAACTAGGAACTACGGTTAGTCCTTGTAAGAACTGACGCATCCATATAGCTTCCTTTGCAGCTTCTGAAGCGGCATAGTACTCGGACTCAGTTGTAGAATCTGCTATAACACTCTGTTTGGAGCTTTTCCAACTGACCGCAGCGCCATTAAGAGTAAAGACGAATCCAGACTGAGATTTCGAGTCATCTCGATCTGTTTGGAAGCTAGCATCTGCGTAACCGATTGCGCATAGCTCAGTAACTCCTCCATAAGTCAATACCAAATCCTTAGTCCTTCGTAAGTACTTAAGGATATTTTTGACAGCCATCCAGTGTGTTTCACCTGGATTGCCTTGGCACCGACTCGTCATACTCAATGCATATGCCACGTCCGGACGTGTGCATATCATGGCATACATGATCGATCCTATAGATGATGCATAAGGAACACGACTCATGCGTTCGACCTCTTCCGATGTCTTGGGTGCCTGAGCTTTACTATAATGCATCCCAGAAATCATTGGAAGGTTCCCCTTCTTGGAGTTGGTCATGCTGAACTTCTCAAGAATCTTATCTATATAAGACTCCTGACTGAGTGATAACATCCGTCGTGATCTATCTCTATAGATACGGATCCCCAATATGCGTTGTGCCTCACCCAGATCTTTCATCTGGAAATGCTTCTTTAACCATACTTTTACCGAAGATAAGAGAGGGATGCCATTCCCAATCAAGAGTATGTCATCAACATACAATATTAAGAAGACAATCTTACTCCCACTCGACTTGACAAACAAGCATGGTTCCTCGACCGATCGAGTGAAACCATTCTCTTTTATCACCTGGTCGAAACGATGATTCCAACTCCGAGAAGCTTGATTAAGTCCATAAATGGAACGCTTAAGCTTGCAAACTTTCTTAGGATTTTTAGGATCAATGAAACCTTCGGGCTGTACCATGTACAATTCCTCCTCCAAATAACCGTTTAGGAAGGCGGTTTTCACATCCATCTGCCAAATTTCATAGTCATGAAAAGCGGCACTCGCTAAGATTATCCGAATGGAACGCAGCATAACTACGGGTGAAAAAATTTCATCATAATGCAATCCTTGCACTTGAGTGAAACCTTTTGCCACTAGTCGTGCCTTGTAGATGTCTGGTTGTCCTTCTACGGAATGCTTTATCTTATAAAGCCATTTGCACTGAAGAGGCCATACCTTATCAGGCAGATCAACAAGATCCCATACGTCATTCTCATACATGGAGTCCATCTCAGATTGCATGGCTTCAAGCCATAGCTAAGAGTCGGAACAGGTCATGGCACCTTTATAGGTAGCGGGTTCGTTACACTCTAGGAGTAAAACATTATCTCTCTCATTCTCCTCGACCATACCAATGTATCTGTCTGGAGGAATGGAGACTCTACCCGACCTCCTAGGTTCCATAGGGATGTTAACCGTACCAGAAGTTGAAGGAACCTATTCCTCCATTGGTTGCTCGGTTGTTGGTTCTTGAATCTCCGATAGATCGAAGGTTATATTACTTGACTTATTCTCGAGAAACTCTTTCTCTAAGAACTTCGCACTAGCCGCAACAAAAACTCGTTGTTCGATAGGTGAATAGAAGTAATGACCAAACATTCCTTTTGGATAACCAATAAAGTATGTCTTGACCGATCGCGGGCTGAGCTTATCCTCGTGTCTCCACTTGACATAAGCCTCGCTGCCCCAAACCCGAATAAAGGACAAGTTAGGGACCATTCCCTTCCATAACTCATATGGAGTCTTGTCTACAGCTTTAGACGGACTTCGGTTAAGTATAAGAGCAGCTGACAAAAGAGCATAACCCCATAATGAATCAGGTACTACCGTGTGACTCATCATGGATCGAACCATATCAAGTAATGTTCAATTTCTCCGTTCGGACACATCATTTAATTGAGGTGTTCCAGGTGGAGTTAACTGTAATACTACACCACAGTTTTTAAGTTGTTGATCAAACTCATTTGAAAGATATTCGCCACCACGATCTGAATGAAGTGCTTTAATCTTTCTTCCCAGTTGGTTTTCAACCTTATTCTGGTATTCCTTGAACTTTTCAAAGGACTCACTTTTGTGCTTCATTAAGTAGACATATCCATATCTACTCAAATCATCCGTGAAAGTGATAAAATATCTATAGTCGTCTCTTGCGTTTATTGACATAGGCTCACATACATCAGTATGTATGAGTCCTAATAGGTCACTAGCGCGCATTCCAGCACCTTTGAAGGAAATTCAAGTCATTTTACCGATAAGACATGATTCACACGTGCCAAATGATTCGTAATCAAATGGGGGGATAGTCCCATTGTCAATGAGCTTCTTTACACGTTTCTCATTTATGTGCCCCATACGATAGTGCCATAGATAAGTTTGATCTTTGTCACCAACCTTTAATTTCTTATTATTCACATTCAATATGTCTGTGGTTTGATCTAAGATATAAATTCCATTCATGGAAACTGCTTTGCCATAAATCATTTCATTAAAAGAGAAAATACAGCTATTGTCTTTTATTGAAAATGAAAAACCGTCTTTATCTAGTACAGAAACAGAAATAATGTTCTTAGATAAACTTGGTACATAGCAACAGTTATATAAATATAACTCAAAACTACTCGGGAGTTGGATTAGATATGTTCCCACTGAAACTGCAGCAACTCTTGCTCCATTCCCCACTCGCATGTCCACATCACCCTTTGCGAGAGGTGTGATGTTTCTTAGTCCCTGGAAATGATTACACAGATGAGAACTAAAACCTGTATCAAGTACCCAAGTTCCGAAACTTGCATGGTTAATCTCAATCATATGAATAAAAGATGACATACCAACAGGAGTGACGCGGCCTGCTTTTATGTCTTCACGGTACACGGGACAGTTCCTCCTCCAATGCCTAGTCTTGTGGCAATGGTGGCACATCATGTTACTGTCCTTGCTCTTTGCCTTGCCTTGTGAGCCAGTGGTCTCACCAGGCCCACTCTTGCCGTTTCCTGACTTTTTAAACTTTGGCTTTCCTACAGCTAGGTCGCCACGAGCCTTGCCCTTACCTTTGCCCTTGTTGGAAATCATGAGAACATCTTGCTTCATGCTCCCACTCAATTTCATATCATTCTCGGTCTGTACGAGAAGTATGGGCTAACCGGTTGGCCCTTATGGAGTTTCGCCTCAAAGAAGTGACAGGTATGCTCATAAGTAACGATCCTCGATGCTTTTGAGAATTCGTTAGTGAGCGTGGTGAAAATCTTGTTTGCACCTTGGGCAATGAAGCGTCTTTGCAAATTTCTTTCCATTGCAAAGATGAGTACGTTCTTTATCGCACCCGCTTACATAACGAAGTCACTATGTTCAAGTGTCTCGTTAGCTCTCGCATTGGGGCCTGGATTTGGCGGTATTGGCTCAGTCAAGTACTTGAGCTTACCGTCAGCAATGGCAGCATTCCGTAATGCCGCCTCCCAGTCCGCAAAGTTGGACCCGTGATTCTTCAATCGCGTGGACTGATTCATGTGGTCCATAAAAGCTTTAAGCCAGGATTCGCGCGCGAGCGTGGCACTTGGCATAGGGATATCAGTATTTCCAGCCATTTGTTATATGCAGTATTATCAATATAAACGAGTTCTACTCTGAAAAAGAAGAAAAACCATAATAAGCATACTCATCGATTTGAATTTAAGTCTAGTGCAAAATTTGTTTTAATGCAAAGACTCGAGCATTTATACAATTGACCTCCCTCAAGAATTATATAAATGATCCCAAGACTCAATTATCTGTAAATTGATAAGCCAACCTCTTGGCTAATTCTACCTTTAGAATTCTTGGTCGATAAATTTCTGTAAATTCTATCTTGAGTCCATCATAATCACGAGAAACTCTTCGGACTATAATGTTGAGATAAAATAGGTCAACACACACTACTTACCCAACGTAGAAGGGGTCATATGGAGAGTAAGGTCCTATATGCCTACCAACGAAGAAGGGATTCATAGTAGTTTGGCCTATAAAGACTAGTCTCAATTTTAGGTTTAGAGGAAGATCCCATCAATTTTATTTTAATTCAATTTTAAGTGAACTAATATCTAGCATGCGAGAATGAATAAACTAAAATGATGGCTTAAATTCGAGTGACATCTTTATGTCCATGATAACTAACATTCAAACTATATGAGTCAATTTTCATGCAATTTAGAAGTAGGTGGTTTGGTTTAGGCGGAATATGATGCACTAACTATCATGTGATGAAAAAGCAACAAGAACGGAAAAATACATAAAAATATTACAAAGTCCTAGTGTGGCCTATCTACCAAAATGAACAAAATACAACTTTGGAATCCAACCCATTTGGACCCGAGAAGCTTGTCTTGATGTTCCATCTTGGTCCATGTAGCGGGAGTGAGCAATCCGATCTCCATCTTTAGTCTTCTCAAAATACATTTAATAAATTACAAAATATAAACCTATTTACATTCTAATTTAAAAACATAATTTAATGAAAAATAAAATGGAGATTCGAGATCTCAAAATTACATCAAAGATCATGTTTCCATCATTACGAAAACATGATCAACTAAGGCCACACTAGGTAATACAAATTACAACCGATTGCAAAAATACGTAAATTAAACCATTCAACCATTCATTCAACAAGATAAAATGCATCAACTATAAATTAATCATTCAAGACATAATTCTTTAATTATGAAGAGTAATTTATCCAAACCACCTTTTAAAATGATCAAAATTATGTGATAATTCCTTAATTAATCACAATAATCCCAACCAAACATAATCCAATTTTAATTCATATTCTTTCACATGAATTAATACAACATTATTTTAAACCTCTTTAAAATAATTGGGTATCCAATTATTGTGAACTTCTTCACAACAATAAACAAAACATTATCATTATAATGAATTATAAAAAAAACTTACGACCAAAAATTAAAAAAACGAAACAATTTTTTTTTCTTTTGGCAGCCCCAGATTTGTTTTCTTCTTCTTTTTTTTTTTTTTAAATATACAATTTAATTTGATGTTACTAATATTTTCAAGATCGGTACAAATTATCAACATCTAATCATTATTAAACATCGATACAAACTAGATGATTCAATTTAACAATTTAAAATGAATATATAAAACAATGAATACCGAAAAATATATAGCGATGAACTATCAAATCGATTTCCATTTACATTTTACTTTAATCCTTATTAAATCAAACCAACTACAAATTCATCATGTTATCGTCTTAACTATTTAAAAAACCAATTATAATGAATCAAAATGGAAACTAAGGCAAAACTTTTTTTTATACGGATGAACAGTACAGACGACTTTTTTTTTTTTCTCGGCAGAAATAAAAAAAACAAAAAAAATAATGATTCTAATCTTAAATTTCATCAATTATGAAAACATATAAAATAATTTCGTAGCCCTTGGCTCTGATACCACTTGTTAGAAATATCGGTATATTTCGTCATTAATTTACGGATTATAACGAAACTATAGTATATGAATTACGAGTCATAAATGAATTGCATAATATAAAATTATAGGAATTTAGAATTAACCTTTGGTCCTAGCAAATTTGGCCTATGAACAATATCAAAATCGATATTCTCCTAATTGTTGCACCCAAGATGCTCCGAGATATGCCTTGCTTGTGCTAGAATTTTAGAGAAAAGTTAGTGCTAATTTTTCTTTTTGTGTGATGATGAATGATAGAGAGAATTCAAGAGAAAAAAAACGTGTTCCTCTTGCTCTATCACTACCGAACCACTAGGGTAGTAGAAGGAGGAGTCTGATAAGTGATATTTTGTACTGATTTATCCCCCGTCTTAGCCCGATTTCTATACGATTTATGCACTTTGTTAAGTGATTAACGAGCTAATATTGCTATTCTAGTTGTTTTGCGTGTTTTGTCTCATTTTATAGGAAATAAAAGCGATTTTGCTATATTTTCCTACTTTATGGAGCAAAGACACTAGAGTACGAGTTTATGAGGAACCGATGATAGCCATTTCACGATTTGATTACGATTCCGCTACATCCTTCTTCAAGTGGATTTATCTTGGACTTTGGCTTTGAACTTGAAAAGGAAACATCAACCCAAGTCAAAGGAAGACTAGCCCAAGCCCAATTACGTATTGCATTGACCAAGACCAAGGCATAGGATTCCGTGCCCAAGGATGAAATTGGAAGAGACGGAAAAGTCCATCTTGCACACTTACCCGATCGGATTTCCACTTACCCGATCGGGTATGTTTTTTGCTTAGACGTTTCTTGGCTCTTCTTCTACCAAGTTTAAATGAGTGATTAAATGCTTTGTCTAGGGGATGAATCTGGACACATTTGACCAACCTCTCTTTAATGCAAGCCTTAATGGAGCTTTATTAGGTTGTCTAGGGGATGAATCTGGACACATTTGAGCAACCTCTCAACCCTATAAATAACCTAGCCTCCACACACAAATAAGATGTACAAAAACACTTCTCTTCTCTCTTTATTTTAGTTTTTCTTCTTTCTCTCATCTTTCTTAGTTTAGTTTAGTTTTAGTTTTCTCTAGTTTAGTTTAGTTCTAAGTTTGTATGGTTCTACTTGTAATTGGAACTCAAGTTTTCGGGTTTGCATTTCCTATTCAAGTTCTTGTTCCATTTCAATCTTTGCTCATCCTTTTCGGTAATCTTTATTCTCGTATTTACATTACAGTTTCATTTTCTTTTAATATTTCCTTCATCATGTTTATCATTCTTAGTTTTATAATCTTAGTTTCCCTTTCATTGTTAATCATGCATAAGTAGTCCTTTTTCTAGGGTGTAGGATAGCCATGTATGATTGATTAAAAGATGATAAATGGATAAAGAAATTATGCCTTTAAAACGTTGTGTCTATGCATGTTTGGATTGTAACGATAGTTAACGATTTCTGGCCGGAAATCATCGACTAAAATGGAATTCTTTTCCAAGTACAGATACGTGAATTGAATAGACAAAGCATGACATGGTAGATTAAGACCTAGTAAATCGCCTACAAGCCTACTAGACCATCTGATATATGATTGTAATGAACACATCATTCTTACGAACTCACAATGAATTATTTGCATGTTCCATATCCAATTGCATCAATATATTAATCTACATGTGTGAACCTACTTCCCTAGATGCTTCTCATTATTGTTAATTCATCATTTGCTTTATTGTTTTCATTCTAGTTTGCTTTTATTTTGTTTTTATTTATGTTCTTTATTAGTTTAGAATTCAAAATCCCAAAACCCAGATTTTCGTTAGATAAAACCCAATTGCGAGACATTTCACATTCTATAGGAAACACCATCTCCCCGAGGATCAACCCCTACTTCCCTAATTACATTAATTTGTTATTAGCTTAGATTGGGTAATTTATCTTTGTATCGGGCTCGCGACAGGCCTGATCAGAGTCTCTCCTCTTTTTACTACTCTTGTAATTAGGTTTTTGACCTAGTTACCATAAGAGAATAATAGGAGATCTTTTTCCCTTATTTTTATCTCCTATTAATCGAAAAATTAAGAGAAGAAAAGACTATTTTTTTCTTTCTTTTTTCGGTTATATTAGCATGTAATATAATATATACGTCAACTATAAATATCCGTATATTTATAATTTTCTAATTAAATATAACATATTATGTTTAATTACGAATTAACATTTTAATTCGTTTAAGCTTATATTATATACATTGATTAAATATAACGGTTTATATTCAATTACGAATTACATTTAATTGTCTCAGCTAATATTATTTAATCGTTATTAAATAATCGTGTCATCATTACATTGATTAACCTTTTAGTCATATACATCGACTAACCTTTTAGTCATATAATAAGGCATCAATATGATTATATTATTCATACAATCACATCTCTCAGACACATCCTTTAGGTGTGACTTTTAGGGACCAGTTGATCACCGCCATTAAAATGACAATAACGTCAAACTTCTAGCAAGCCAACCGTTATCGATAAACGTTAATCAACTGATAAGAATACAAAGTATACCCTGTGAACCTGTAAGAGATTTATTCATGTTATCACACTAACTGTGGAGGACACTTGCTCCAACAGTCACTACCTTGCCATCTAGAGGATTTTTGATGTTCTGGTGTAGGGTGGATGTTACTGCTTTAGAAGCGTGAATCCATGGCCTTCCCAGAAGTATGTTGAAGGATGCTTTAATGTCTACAGTCTTGAAGTTAACCTTTCGCTCGATAGACCCAGTGGCTATGATGAGGTTGACTAGCCCTACTACCTTCTACCGTGTACCGTCGTATGTTCGAACAACTTGGTTGGTAGGAGTCCAATTCGTTTCTTTCATGCCCAGTTTACGTGGTGTCTTCAGTGGTATGACATTGACTGCGGAGCCGTCAACTATCACAGTCATGGGTATATTCTTCTTTAGGCACGTGATTGTGCTATACAGAGCGAGGTTGTGACTAGCCCCGAAAGGAGGTAATTCTTCATCTGAGAAAGTAACTGGGTTGTTTAGCTTGACTGAATCTTGGAAGACCAAGTTGACTACATCGTCTGTGAAAGTCCTAGACCTCTAATTAGACTCCTCTAATTAGTTCATTAAATTACATTAACTTAATTATTTAGGATCTAGTTATCATGCATGCAAATATAAAAGTATAAAATAAAAGATAAGACGAAAATATCCTTACACTGGGAATTTTCGATTCAATTTAGGCAGAATAAAAACTCCTTCTTATTGTTCTTGAGCATGAAATTAATGGATGATCCTCCATAAAACAACCTCCAAAGTAAAAGGCTCCTTCTTGTTGCACCCAAGAATCAACCCAAATAATCATAGCTTATTATTAACTAGATAATAAGTAAGAAATAATACTACTAATATTATTGTATTATTACACTAGTAATATGATATGAATATTAGTTTGCACGTTAGTTTTTAGAGAGATTTTGGAGGTTTTTAGAGAGAAGAAGGAAAATAAGCAAAAAAGAAGTTGTGTCAAATGAGAACAACTCTTGTTCTCTTATGAAGGCCTTTTGGCCGGATGGTGCTAGCCCTTGTGGCTCTTATTTTGCTCATTTTTATATTCCCATGCAAATAGGTAGTGTATGAGATTGTATAATGATAATGATCATGTGTCATACATGTCATAATCATATAGTGGAGTGTGGAATTGGTTTTGTCTATACAAAACCGGTGCACATGAGTCCACAATGGACCATTTTGATTTTTGATATTTGTCCCAATAATACTTATTAATCATATGCTTAATTATCTTGTATAATTAAGTGTTAATTTGATCATATAACAATTATACGACACAAATTAATAAACAATATGTACTTAACTTTTAAGTGATATTTTACCATTATATCAATATATAATGGATCCCACAATGCCCAGTTAATTTATTTTACAACTCCTTGTAAATATAATTAACTAATTAGCTCTACCTCAAATTATATGCATGACCTCAACTAATTTAATGAATTAACGATTAATCACTAAATTAAATCTTATTTAATCGTATTAAAACAAGACGTAAAATTTATTCAGTCAGTTATCGTATAATTGACTAATAAACTTAACTGGAATGAGTTCCTAACTCAATTTCCAATAAATAACTCTCGTAACTAAACGTACATATCAAATATATGAAATGCCCTAATTAAACTGTATCGTATACAAATAATTAGTATTCTATTTGGGTGTCATCCTATAGGTGTGACCTAAAGGGATCAGTTGATCACCGCCGTCATACGACAATAACGTCAAACTCTAGTCAGCCGAGCGTTACCGATTTACGTTAATTAACTGACGTGGAGTATCAAAATATACTAATCATGCCACGTATATTACAAATGAGATTTATTATATAAATGCATTATTGTGGAGGACACTTACTCCAACAATTTTCCACTTGTCCGATACAAGTTGTGCATGTAGTAACACTATTGCGGAGGACTCCTACTTCAACAATATCTCCCACTTGTCTCGACAAGTTGTGTGCTACCGATTCTATTGTCTCTTTTGCGTCACATCCTCCCACTCATTGCAAGGTGTCTTACAAGTCGCACTTGCAATTGAAAATTATAAATAGAGTGGTTTTCTCGATCTGGGAGAGTAACTGTCAGACCGGAAAAATCTAGCAGAGATCTCTTCCGTGCGTGGCCACGCATTTCCAGTTACTACTCCTCGAGTGGCCCGAAGATGTTAATACCCAACGTGGGTGGACAATTCATGTTGACCCATCTTACACTGTATGATGCAGATCACCATGACCCAGAAGATGTCCATCGGCCTCCTTTCACGGCACGACCTAGGACAAAAACCAAAGTCAATTGGAAACTACACCGACTCAGGTAAATGGTCGGCAGTCTAAATAATCGACTCATAGGAATAAAATAGAAATCCCCGCCACGACCAGGCTTCAACAATTTTGATAAGGGACTCTATTATGGTCACTGCCCGACAGAGTGTCTCAACAGTCTGTCTATGTAAACGACCAGTCATCTCCATGACCCCATGGTGCTGAACCAACCATCGATCGACTTGCAATCTAGTCATTTCGAGACTTCACCTCAAATGAGTGACTAGGAACAAAACACTAAGTTCATCCTATTCACTTGAATTGGGTTCAACCTTACTTTCAACCAATTCGGATCAACAAAGAACTAAAATTTAGTCAAACTAAATAAAGGAGTTTTTAATGAAACTCTAACAATGAATGCAATTATCAAATATTTGGAAAACTTGATACCTTATCAATAATTTCATATCTCATAATCTCTAGCAATTCAGGTACATATTTCAATCCCCATTGAAATGACATGACTATCATGTTCAGCCTGCAAAAGGCATGGCTAATGGATTAGCAATTTTTGCATCTTTCCCATCATTCTGATTGCCATTTCTTTTTGTCTACGTAATCTCATATTACATAAAAGTTTTTGAGTACGTGTCTAGGTTTGAATCTAGACTTAGGACTCTTGGCCTAAAGGTATCTCCCACTGTTTTACCAGTACCATGGGATAGGATATACAACTATAGGAACTACTTCTAGTCCCTCCAATACTGTCGAATCCAAGCTAGTTTCATATACATCATCATATGATGCAATGTACTCCATTTCCGTTGTGAAATCCGCAATGATAAACTGCCTAGAACACTTCCAGCGAATACGTGACATTTATATTTTAAAATATCACTCCTACTTGGAACCTTTCCAATAGTCTTTTCTGCTTGGAACTCCCAACAGATAAATCTTCTATAAAACACAGCCAGTTCGTGATTTCAAATCACTTTGATCAGTTTGGAAACTAAAGTCTGTGTAACCCTTACACGCAGCTCACTTTAAACTCCGAACACATGGAACATATCTTTAGTCCTTCGCAAGTACTAAGGATGTTCTTTATGGCTATCAAGTGACTTTCACTTGGACTTGATTGCAAATGGTTCATCATGCTCAAAGCATGCGAAATGTCGGATTGAGTATACATCACAGCGTATATAATTGATCCCGCAACGGAAGTAAAAGGAATCAATTATCATGTGTTTAACTTCCTTGAACTAGTCAAAGATCTTATCAATATAAGAATTTTGACTTTATGCTAATATCCTTTTAGATTTATCTCCATAAATCCAGATATCTGAAAGATGTATTCTACTTCTCAAAAATCTTCCATCATCTAAAATGATCAATATGTCTCCACATATAAGACTGATGAAAACCGTACTACTCCCACTAAACTTCATGTATCAACATAATTCCTCGAGATATCGAGAAATATTTTACAACATGATTGTCACACTAATTCCAACTCTTTAGTGCTTACTTAAGACATCCTCTTAAGCTTGCAAAATTAACTTAGGATCATTAGGATCTACGAACCCACATGTGGATATAAAATATTCTACCTCTTCTAGAATCGTATTCATGAAGGTGGTTCTTGAGATCCAATTGTCATCATACTATTATGAAATGTTGTAATCGCTAAGTATATTTGAATGGATCAAAGAATTAAGGTTGGTGCAAAACTCTTTGCCTACCAATTTATCTTTGAAAACATTTTAATGTTCATCCATGCAAATTTCGATCTTAAAAATCAATTTACATTGAAGAGGTCGTACTTCTTCAAGTAAAATTTACCAGGTCACATACCTGACCATCACGCATGGAGTCCATTACGAATCGCATGACTCTAAGCCATAGCAATAAATTGGGACTAGAAACTGCAACGGGAGTATATGATCAAGACAAGACACAAGCTCAAGACAAGACTCAACATCAACAACATCAAGACAACAACATCATTCAAGGCAACAACATCCATTTAGACAACACCATGACTAGTTATGACAATGTCCTATTCAGTCCAAGTAACCACCACTTCAGGCCAGCTAAGACAACACTACACCAACCAGAACAAAGCCTAGCCATCCACTTTCCAAGACTAAGCCACAACAACACACATCCAACAGCAAAACAAACCCAACACAACAAAAACAACACTCAGCCTAAAACAGCCATTCACAGTCTTTCTAAACAGGGTCCATGGGGGTCTCACACATCCAAACTACCCTAAACAACCATCAACCTTAGTCCTTGGGAAGGTCCTCTACAACCTTTCCCAGGACTTCTCTTCCAAGAAACGCACACACAAAAAGTTAGCCTAGGGACAACTCCAAACTGTCCAGATTTCAGTCCTTTTTGCAGTGGTTAACATGTCACTATCAACTTTCCTGTTTTGATCAAACAAGGTCGAGGGCCTTTTAGTAGGACCTTTGGCATCCATCCCACTTCAGTTGAGCTCAAGAATCAAACTTAGAAGTCCACTCCTCCACCAGTTTCAACCTAAACAACCCAATTAAGGCAGATTGTCCCATTAGAACTGCTTTACTACTTTATTGCTTTATTCTGAACAATATAGCTGTTATTTCTGTTTCTTTTGTAAGCCAATTGTGGCCCTAGGATGTATTGAACTAGTAGGATGTAATCTCCTTGCCTATATAAGGCCATTTCCTAATGAATGAAAGGAAGATTTGAAGTAAAACATAAAACTGAAACCCTGTTTCTGTTAACATCTCTTGGCTGTGTGCTTGAGACAACTTCCTTTGCTTTGTGCTTGGAAGTGAGCTTAGACCCTTAGCTGTGTGCTAGGATCAAGGTTCAACCCTCAACCATTGGCTTTGTGCTTTGGTTAAGGTTCTATCTCTTTCTTTAAGCAACCAGTTCAAACAAAAACAGAGCAATTGCAAAGTGTCTAACCTTAGTTCAATTTGTCACTGTTTAGGTTGTCTTTCTGAATAGTTTCATTGCAAATTGGTTATCAGAGCTTTGGTTTGTGAGTTGATTTACCTAACTACATTAAAAATACAAAAACCAACCATGAGTGAAGAGAGAATCACAGGTCTTGAGAATACAGTTCAAGGTCTTGCCAGAACTATAATGGAGGTCTCCAGATCTGTCAATGAACTCCTTGAAGGCCAACAGAACAATGATACAAGGGGAGGCAGAGGTCGAGGAAGAGGAGAACCTTTCCCACAAGGAGGAAGGAGGAGGCAACCTGTAGATCAGTTTGAAATGTCAGACTCAGATGGCTCAGATCAAAGTCTTCTCAGACATCAGGACAAAGACATAAAGGTAGAGATCCCTGACTTTCTAGGTAGCATGAACCCTGATGATTTCCTAGATTGGCTAACGTCTGTAGAAAGAGTCTTTGAGTTTAAAGGATACACTGATAGAAAGGCTTTTAAGGTTGCTATCATGAAACTAAAAGGTTATGCCTCACTGTGGTATGAAAACATGAAAACCTTGAGGGTTAGAGAAGGGAAAGAACCTGTTAAGTCATGGCTCAAACTGAAAAAGAAAATGAGGGCTAAGTTTGTCTCTAGGGACTACACTCAGGACATGTTCATTAAGCTCACTCACCTTAAACAAGACCAAAGACCTGTAGAGTCTTATCTAAGGGACTTTGAACAACTCACATTGCAATGTGAGGTTGTTGAGAAATCTGAGCAAAAGATAGCAAGGTTCTTAGAAGGTTTGGATGAGAGGATAGCTAGTAAAGTCAGGCTACAAAATATATACTCCTTTGAGGAAGCTGTCAACTTGTCTTTGAGGGTAGAAAAGTTGGGGAAGGGAAAGGCCAGTGCTTCTAAGACACCTGCTAGAACCCCCACCTTCAAACCTTTTGTAGGAGTCAAGATAGGAGAACCTGTGGTTCCTATTAAGACCCCTTTCAACCTTGATAAAGGCAAGGCTGTTGAGGCAGGCCAAAGGAAGACTACCCCTCTCAAAAAGTGTTTTCAATGTCAAGGATATGGACATTTTGCTAGAGAATGTCCATTTAAAAGAGCTCTGAGCACCCTAGAAGTAATTCATTAGGGAGATGATGAAGTGTTGGTCTGTGATGATGAGATGGAAGAGCCTGAGGTAGAGGCTAGTGAGGAGTTGATAAAGCCTGATGCAGGGTTAAGTTTGGTAACATGGAGGGTAATGCATACCCAACCCCAACCTTTGGAAGAGGATCAAAGACACCAGATCTTTAGGACCAGATGTACCATCAAGGGTAGAGTATGTAACCTCATTGTTGATGGTGGAAGCTGCACTAATGTGGCCTCCAAAACACTGATAGACAAGCTAGCTCTACCCACCAAGGACCACCCCCTACCTTACAACCTCAGATGGTTAAACAAAGGGGCTGAGATCAAGGTGGATAAACAATGTGTTGTACCTTTCTCAATTGGTAAAGGGTATGTGGATGAAAGTCTTTGTGATGTTCTGCCTATGGATGCATGTCACCTCTTGCTTGGGAGGCCATGGGAGTTTGATAGGGATGCCATTCACCATTGGAGGGACAACACCTACACCTTTAAGTATGGGGAGAAGAAAATCACCCTGGCACCTTTACCACCTGCTTTAAAGATCAACCCAAACCCCATGAGTGAGGCTTCCAAGGAAGTCATGTTGATAAGTGAGTCAGAAATAGCACAAGAGCTAAGTGAGCTACAACCTGTATACATATTACTTGCCAAAGAGACTGGGATGAGCAACATTGATATCCCTGAAGAGGTCAAGTCTATCCTAGAAAGCTATGGTGATGTCTTTCCTACTGAGCTCCCTAGTGGATTGCCACCACTTAGGGGAATAGAACACCACATTGACCTAGTGCCTGGAGCTATCCTACCCAACAAGCCAGCTTACATGAGTGATCCTAAGGCTACACAAGAGCTCCAACTTCAAGTAGGTGAGCTGCTCAACAAGGGCTATGTCAGGGAATCCCTCAGCCCTTGTGCTGTACCAGCCTTGCTTGTGCCAAAGAAGGATGGGGCTTGGCGTATGTGCATTGACAGTAGGGCCATCAACAACATTACCATCAAGTATAGGTTCCCCATACCTAGACTTAATGATATTCTGGATGAGTTAAGTGGGGCTCAAGTATTCACTAAGATTGATCTAAGGCAGGGCTATCACCAAGTGAGGATAAGAGCAGGGGATGAATGGAAGACAGCTTTCAAGACTAAACATGGGCTCTATGAATGGTTGGTGATGCCTTTTGGGTTGTCTAATGCCCCTAGTACCTTTATGAGGTTGATGATAGGGGTCCTAAGGCCCTACTTAGGCAAGTGTGTGGTGGTTTACTTTGATGACATTCTTATTTACAGTTCAACTAGAGGAGAACATTTGCAGCACCTGAAGTTGTTGTTTGAGGTCCTAAGAGAGAACAAGTTGTATGGCAAACTAGAGAAGTGCACCTTCATGCAGCCTGAGGTTTACTTCCTTGGGTTCATCATCTCTAAGAAAGGAGTAGCAGTTGATCCTGAGAAAGTGGAAGCAATCAAGGAATGGCCCCTTCCTCAAACTGTTACTGATGTTAGAAGTTTTCATGGGTTAGCATCTTTCTATAGGAGGTTCATACAGGGGTTTAGTTCAATCATGGCCCCTATTACTGAGTGCATGAAGAAGGGAGAGTTCAAGTGGAATGAGAAGGCTGAAAGGTCCTTCAATCTGATCAAGGAGCTATTGTGTAAATCTCCAATATTGGTTCTACCAGATTTTAACAAACTCTTTGAGGTAGAGTGTGATGCCAGTGGCCTTGGCATAGGGGCTGTGCTTACTCAAGAGAAGAAACCTGTTGCATACTTCAGTGAGAAGCTAAATGGGGCCAAGCTTAATTACTCCACATATGACAAAGAGTTCTATGCCATTGTGAGAGCATTGAACCATTGGGCCTAAGATACAAATTCATGAGCAAGTCAAGAAGCAGATTAAAAGGTCCAATGTGTTGTACAAGGCTAGGTCCAAAGGGCCTAAGAAAGCAAGGGAGTTCAAGGCAGGGGATCTTGTATGGTTGCATTTAAGAAAAGAGAGATTTCCAGACAAGAGGAGAAACAAGCTCATGCCAAGAGCTGATGGACCATTTGAGATATTGGAGAAGATAGGCACAAAAGCTTACAAAGTGGATCTACCAGGAAGCTATGGTGTACATGGTACTTTCAATGTTGGAGACCTGAGCCCCTACCATGGGGAATCAGATGATGAAGGTGATGAAGATTTGAGGGCAAATCCTTTTCAAGAAAGGGAGGTTGCAACGGGAGTATATGATCAAGACAAGACACAAGCTCAAGACAAGACTCAACATCAACAACATCAAGACAACAACATCATTCAAGGCAACAACATCCATTTAGACAACACCATGACTAGTTATGACAATGTCCTATTCAGTCCAAGTAACCACCACTTCAGGCCAGCTAAGACAACACTACACCAACCAGAACAAAGCCTAGCCATCCACTTTCCAAGACTAAGCCACAACAACACACAGCCAACAGCAAAACAAACCCAACACAACAAAAGCAACACTCAGCCTAAAACAGCCATTCACAGTCTTTCTAAACAGGGTCCATGGGGGTCTCACACATCCAAACAAGCCTAACCAACCATCAACCTTAGTCCTTGGGAAGGTCCTCTACAACTTTGCCCAGAACTTCTCTTCCAAGAAACGCACACACAAAAAGTTAGCCTAGGGACAACTCCAAACTGTCCAGATTTCAGTCCTTTTTGCAGTAGTTAACATGTCACTATCAAACTTTCCTGTTTTGATCAAACAAGTTCGAGGGCCTTTTAGTAGGACCTTTGGCATCCATCCCACTTCAGTTGAGCTCAAGAATCAAGCTTAGAAGTCCACTCCTCCACCAGTTTCAACCTAAACAACCCAATTAAGGCAGATTGTCCCATTAGAACTGCTTTACTACTTTATTGCTTTATTCTGAACAATGTAGCTATTATTTCTGTTTCTTTTGTAAGCCAATTGTGGCCCTAGGATTAATTGAACGAGTAGGATGTAATCTCCTTGCCTATATAAGGCCATTTCCTAATGAATGAAAGGTAGATTTGAAGTAAAACATAAAACTGAAACCCTGTTTCTGTTAACATCTCTTGGTTGTGTGCTTGAGACAGCTTCCTTTGCTTTGTGCTTGGAAGTGAGCTTAGACCCTTAGCTGTGTGCTAGGATCAAGGTTAAACCCTCAACCATTGGCTTTGTGCTTTGGTTAAGGTTCTATGTCTTTCTTTAAGCAACCAGTTCAAACAAAAAACAGAGCAATTGCAAAGTGTCTAACCTTAGTTCAATTTGTCATTGTTTAGCTTGACTTTCTGAATAGTTTCATTGCAGAAACAGTCTTTTATAAGTCACAGTTTAGAATTCATCACTATTAAGGAGTGCTAAAATTCCACATGTCCTCTTAGGTTACTCCGAAACAACTACTGAACAAGCAATGAGGAAACGTTTTCCGGACCATATGCTCAGTTTGTGGATCTTGAAACATTTTCTCCCACTCTGTCTTATCAAGAAATAATAGTATTTTTATTGAAAGACAGCATCACGAGTCACAAACGCTTTGTTCTCGTGGTCAATGTAGGATTATTGAGCACTTGTTTAATTCGGATAACTTACAAATTAGGTACGCTACCCACCCATATCATATATGGAATGTAATCAGACTGTTTTAAATGTGCTTTCATATGGTGGGAAAGGAAATAGCAGACAAAAATATTAAGATCCCAAGGTTAGTCAAATGGCTCAGTTTGACTTGTGAAACCATTTCACAATACTTTTGGTGAAAATCAAAGTCAATACTTAGATATTTCTTTTTACGATTTGGTCGTAAGTCCTCTATCTAATACTCTTGGTGATTAACTACTTCACATTGAAAGTCTTTGAACATTTCAAAGATTTCTCTTAGCACCTAATTAAATAGATATCTACTTAAATCGTCGGTAAATAAAGTGAAGTAAAAATTACCATCTCTGGTTGTGTTTGTTATTGGACCACCCATATTCTTATGTAATGGGTGAAAGTCCATAGACCTTAATTAAACTCTTCTAATTAGTTGCTAAATTACTTGTTAATTTAGTATTTAATGATCTATGTAACATGCATGCAAATATAAAGACATTTATATAAAGGAAGAAATTTCCTCACATTGATATGGAAAATATAAGGGCACAACAAGAACTCCTTCTTGTTGTTCTTGAGCTACAAATATGGATGAACACAAGTAATCTCCAAAGTAGAAGATCTCCTCTAAGTTGCACCAAGATTAACCCAAATAATTTACCCTTATTATTAACTATATAATAAGATAGATATAATACTACTAATATTATGACTATATTACTACACTAGTAATACTTAGTAAATATTAGTATTTGAGAGTTTTTAGTGAGAAGAAGAGTTTTAGAGAGAAGTAAACAAATTGCACAAAATGAAGTAAGTATAAAAAATGAACACAAATGCTCATTTTAAAGGCCATTTGGCCGGATCATGTAGTCCACATTTGGACTATTATTTTGTTCAATTTGATCCCATGCATTAGAGTGGAGTGTTGTAGAAAAGATGATGATTGTTTTATACTTGTTATGTCACTTTCAAATGCTAACTAAAGAGTTACAACAAGAACAACAATCATCACCATTCTAACTACATCATAACCGGCCATGTTGGCCTAGTTGGATCCATTTTGATTTTTGATATTTGTCTCACAAATACTTATTGATCATATGGTTAATTATCTTGGATAATTAAGTGTTAATTTGATCATATAACAATTATATGACTCAATTAAATAAATAATATGTCCTTAACATTTTAAGTAATATTTTACCATTATATCAATATATAATGGGTCCCACAATGCTTAGTTAATTTATTTTACAACTCCTTGTAAATATAATTAACTAATTACCTCTATCTCAAAACCTCAACTAATTTAAAAATAATTTAACGATAATTACCAGTTAAATCTTATTACTCGTATTAAAATAAGATATAAATTTATTAGTCAATTATCGAATAATTGAAAATAAGTTTAATCGAATTTGAGTTCTTAACTCAATTTCTAATAATTAACTCTCGTACATATCGAATATATGTAATGTACTAATTAACTGTATCGTATACAAAGAATTAGTTACTATTTGGATTTCATCCTTTAGGTGTGACCGAAAGGGATCAGTTGATCACCGCCGTCAAACGACAATAACGTCAAACTCTAGTCAGCCAACCGTTATTGATTTACGTTAATTAACTGACTAATCATATATATAGTCAATAAATATCCAATTATATTCCTTAATAAGATTTATTATGTGGCGCACTATTGTGGAGGACACCTACTCCAACAAGCTCCCACTTGTCTGACACAAGTGTGCGTCACCGATTCTCTTGTCTCTTTATCACATCTCCCACTCAACGCAAGGTGTCTTTCAGGTCGCACTTGCGATTGACACTATCTAGAGTGGTTTTCTCGATAGGGAGAGTAACTGTCTGACCGGAAAATCTACCATAGATCTCTTTCCGAGCGTGGCCACGCATTTACAGTAACTTCTCCTCGAGTGGCCTAAAGATGTGTTTACCCAACGTGGGTGGACAATTCCTGTTGATCCATCTACTCTGTATGATGCAGATCACCATGATCCAGAAGAAGTCCATCGGCCTCCTTTTACGGCACGACCTAGAACATCAACCACAACCAATCGGAAACTGCACCGACTCAGATAGACGGTCGCCAGTCAAAAGAATCGACTTATAGGAATAAGATAGAAGACCCTGCCACGACCAGGCATCAAATCATTGATTTAAGGGTCTCTACAATGTCCCTGTCCGACAGAGTGTCATACAGTCTGTCTATGTAAACGACCAGTCATCTCCATGACCCCATGGTGCTGAACCAACAATCGATCGACTTACAATCTAGTCATTTCGAGACGTCACCTCATTTGAGTGACTAGGGACAAAATACTAAGTTCGTCCTATTCACTTGAATAGGGTCCAACAAGCTATTCGGATAAACAAAGTATTAAATTTAGTCAAACTAAATAAAAGAGTTTAAAATAAAACTCGAACAATGAATGCCATTATCATATATGAAATAATTAATACAACATTCAATTATTACATATTACATAACCTAAAGGAATTCTGGCACACGTCTCAATCCCATTGTGACGACATGACCATCATGCTTAGCCTTTGATAAAGGCTTGGTTAAAGGATCAGCAATGTTGTCATCTGTCCCAACCTTACAAATGTCAATTTCCTTTCTGTCCACGTAATCTCTAATTACATGATATTTCCTAAGTACATGTCTAGACTTGTTACTAGACTTGGGCTCTTTTGCCTTAAAAATAGCCCCACTGTTATCACAATAAATTGTGATAGGATCTTTGGCAGTAGGGACTACTGTTAGTCCTTCCAAAAATTGCCGAATCCACATAGCTTCCTTTGCAGCTTCAGATGCTGCAAGGTACTCTGCTTCTGTTGTAGAATCCGTTGTAACGCTTTGCTTGAAACTCTT
>JAIUZE010015580.1:0-34793 GCA_022085475.1 Heliosperma pusillum
CTCCCCATCTTCACGTACGGTTTATTTTCAAATCCGACAAAATCGTTTTCAACACTTTAATTATGGAAAATCAAAGTTTTAAGTCTAATAATGTTTTTCTTGTCATTTCTTATAGGGGAAGATTTTGAAGACGAGTTTGGGGACTCATATATTTTAGGAGATGATTAGAAGACGGGTTTCTTATTTTCTTAGTTCTTATTATTTTGGTGCTACTTGATTTTTCTAGCTAAGGTAACGATTCCGAGTTACTCGACGGATATATGTTACATAGCTTTGGTTTTTCTTTAGTTTTGGTTCATCTTTAGTTTTTGTTCATATTATTATGCTTTTATGATTTTTAGTTAGTAACATGTTAAGTAGTAGTTATTATGGTGTTTTATGATTTTATAACATGTTGGTTGTTCTTGATGAATTTGGATGATTCTTCATATTCATGATTTTTGTATGATTGATGGTTGTTTTGATTGTTTAAAAATGGATGTTGTTAATTAAAAACATGTTAGAATTAATGTGGAATTTGGGGTGGTTGTTTAAGTGGTGGCCGGAATTAGTGGTGGTGGTGAACCGGCCCAGACCGGCCGGTCCAGGCCGGTTCAGACCCGGTCTGGGCTGGTCCATGGTGGGTCCGGGGTTTGGTCTTTGGGTTGTGTCGATGTTTGATTGTTTAATTGTTGTTTGGCGGGTGTTAATTATGTTAAAGCATGCGGGAATTAATTAGAAACGGTTTTTAGTAAAACCGTTAAAAAAGGCCAAAACAGCCATTTTAGCCAAAACAGGCCGTGGGCCCATCCAGGCCCATGTGGGGTCCGGCCCAACTCAGTCCGTGGGTCCCACTTTGGGACTTGTGACGGTTTTTGAGTTATCGTCATTTTTATCGTGTTTTGTAATATTTAGCAAGTGGGAAATGTTAATAAGTACAATATTTAATTAAAAAGGTTTTTCATAAATTATTATTTCTCACATGTTAGAAATTATAAGACGAGGTCGTAGTTTAATTGGTTATCATTTAAGTCAAGCGGGTTTTTGGGTATAATAGGATAATTCACATGTTAGAAGTAGTAATAAAATAACATGTAATGAATATGTTGATTTTATGTCTATGTGATAAAGACTCTGCTTATAGCCGGTTTGATCCAACGGGTTTGGTCAAACTAAGATCTAGTCAGCCCCGATTTGACTGATGACCCGTCGCGGGACTCGGGTCGGGGATTTGTCTTCAAGTAAGGTTGTATTTAATTATGAATTAGCCTTGGTAGATATGAGGCGATATGATATTTGATTATTATTGATATGCAAATAGTCACATGATAGGATGTTTTCCCGTGACAGTTTTATTTTATGGTTGGTGTCGTGTTGACTAAGTACCCATAGAGAATTATGAGAATATGGCGTCTTGACCATTCTAATTCTAAATGAGTAGCTTGGACCACGACATTGATAGGCCCGTACTATCTTTAACGAGCATACGGAGTTTGCCGCTTGATAGCTTTTGTGGCTCGGCTTGGTGGGTTTATATCCAAGTCGGGGCATGGTTGCCTAATCCGTTTTGGGGTTGGAACCAGCTTAAGTACTAGCCATCTCTGCTTAGGGGGTCGCCTAGTAGAGTTTCTCATAGACGGTTATGTCATGGGAAGGGGAACGGAATAGCTGTTGTCGCTAGGTCTGATCAGTCTAGGACTAGGATGTTTTCCTACCTTGTGGTATAGCCTCGAGTTACAGAAGTCTTCTATCGAGGTCCCTCAGGAACGATGCCTGTTTGTAGACGTATTGGTCTTTCATGTTTGTATGATTCTATGAGTTCTAGAAGGTGAGATGCAAGCCGGCTAGGATTGCTAGAGTTTGGATTACCGATTGTTAACTGATTCACATGATTACGTGTTGATTAGGGTTTGAGTGTATCATGGCCATGTTTCTGAGAGGAACCTCTGAGCGAGCATACCAGCTTCCCTACCTCGAGTCATAGTTTATTATCGGTTTCACATGATAGCTTTCACATGCTAGGTTATTTGTTAGTTATCTGTTTCATAACATGAAAAGCATATCATATATGTTTAATTTTTGTATTTTCCATATACATTG
Source organism: Heliosperma pusillum (assembly GCA_022085475.1). Taxonomy (NCBI): domain Eukaryota; kingdom Viridiplantae; phylum Streptophyta; class Magnoliopsida; order Caryophyllales; family Caryophyllaceae; genus Heliosperma; species Heliosperma pusillum. Next base: position 2,080 of record JAIUZE010015580.1, read on the forward strand.
CTTTTATGTTATTCATGTTTCATTAAACTCGACATTTCGTGGCTGGGAGGACTCGGAGTTACTCCCCACTGACTGTGGCTTCCGTGTTTATATTTAATGCGGTCGAACAGGTGGTGAATGCATACATTGGGTACATTGACGAGCTAGCGAGCGAAGTATTACCTTGGCCCTATATTCGGTTCTTAGATTGTATATCATTATACACTCTGTTAGTTCTGTATTTATACGGGAGATATGTCTCCCGTTTCAGATACTTTTTATTGTATAATATTATTTCCGTTTTGTAATGACCCTTTTTATTTATGACACCCTTCGTTATGTATTAAAATTATTTTTTTCTTTCCGCAAATTTGAGGGTGTCACACTATTATTACAGTGTAGGACACTAGAAAAGAATCTGCCCCAAGTTTTCAGGAGAAAAAGGAATTGGGTGTATTACACCTCAAAGTACTTTCATCCATAATATATATATGATCGACATTTATTTTGCTAAATGCAATTTTTGGGTATTAGATACCTATTATGGTTCTCATCAATATATTCAATGCATATAACAATGATTCGTGCGACGACTAGCCATGATTAAATGTCGACCTACAAGGGAAATATAACTATTGTAGTTTTTTTTCTATAGAGACATATAAAAGTTATAATGTGCTCAATCTATTTTTGGATTTAGAGGTATATTTTAATAAAAGTTATTATGTACACGACATCTAAATAAGAATATAGTATCAACCTTAGTGTACGACACAAGTGTTTCACTTTTATGAATAGAACAAGCGTTGTATATTTTTATGCCTGTACTTGGTAAATGGTTATGCCATACCAATCAAAGGTAATTATATTCTTGACCTAAAACTAAAAAATTACTTATCATATAGATTGTAAAAGGCTCAAAATTGGTGACCCAGATCTAATCTTGATTCTGGACTGTGTAGCACATTAAAAGGCTAGTATTGACTAGTATCCCTACAACATTTGATTTTGAATCTTATGATGGGTGCGAATCTTGTATTCAAGGCAACATGATTCGTGCCCTTTTTATTGAAAAGGAAATCGAACTAGTGAGTTATTGGCCATATTACATAAGAGTATGTGTGGTCCAATAACAAACACAACCAGAGATGTTAATGACTACTTCACTTTATTTACCGACGATTTAAGTACATATTGTGTTTGAATCTACTTAATAAGGTGTTAAAAGAAATATTTGAAAAGTTCAAAGAGCTTCAATGTGAAGTAGTTAACCACCAAGAGTATTAGACAAGGAATTATCGTAACTATAAATATCTAAGTATTGACTTTGATTTTCACCAAAAGTATTGTGAATTAGTTTCACGAGTTAACTTCTCTAACATACATTATGAGATAAGGTGTTGTTGAATAGAGAAACAGAACCTTATACGATATGGTTGTCTTTGTCCAGTTAATCTGAGCCACTTGACAAACTTTGGGATTTTATTATTTTGTCTGCTATTTCTTTTCCCACCATATCTAAGCACATTTAAAATAGTCGGATATAATTTCATATACGATATGGATAGGTAGCGTACCTAACTTTTAAGTTATCCGTATGAAACTAGTGCTCAATAATCCTACATTAACCACGAGAACAAAGCATTTGTGGCTCGTGATGCTGTCTTTCAATAAAAATACGATTATTTCTTGATGAGACAGAGTGGAAGAAAATGTTTCAAGAGCCACAAACTGAGCATATGGTCTGGAAAAAGAGTTTCCTCATTGCTTGTTCAGTAGTTGTTTATTCGTAACCTAAAAGGTCAGGTGGAATTTTATCACTCCTTAATAGTAATGACTTCTAATCTGTGACTTAAAAGACTGTTTCTAGTCCCAAGTACTTGCTATGGCTTAGAGTCATGCGATTCGTAATGGACTCCATGCGTGATGCTCAGGTATGTGACCTGGTAAATTTTACTTGAAAAAATACGACCTCTTCAATGTAAATTGATTTTAAGATCGAAATTTGCATGGATGAACATTAAAATATTTTCAAAGATAATTTGGTAGGCAAAGAGTTTTGCACCAACCTTAATTCTTCGATCCATTCAAATATACTTAGCGATTACAACATTTCATAATAGAATGGTGACAATTGGAACTCAAGAACCACCTTCCTGAATACGATTCTAGAAGAGGTAGAATATTTTATATTCACCTGTGGGTTCGTAGATCCTAATTATCCCAAGTTAATTTTGCAAGCTTAAGAGGATGTCTTAAGTAAGCACTATAGAGTTGGAATTAGTGTGTCACTCATGTTGTAATATATTTCTCAATATCTCGTGGAATTATATTGAATACATGAAGTTTAGTGGGAGTAATATGGTTTTCATCAGTCTTATATGTGGAGACATATTGATCATTTTAGATGATCGAAGTATTGGAGAAGTAGAATACATCTTTTAGATATCTGGATTTATGAAGATAAATCTAAAAGGATATTAGCATTAAGTCAAAATTCTTATGTTGATAAGATCTTTGATTAGTTCAAGGAAGTTGAACACATAAAAATTGATTCCTTTTGCTTCCGCTGCGGGATCATTTATATATTATATGCTGCGATGTATGCTCAATCCGACATTTCGCATGCTTTGAGCATGACAAATTGTTGGCAATCAAATCCAAGTGAGACTCACTTGATAGCCATAAAGAACATCCTTAAGTACTTGCGAAGGACTAAAGATATGTTCCATATGTTTGGAGTTTACAGTGAGTTGTGTGTAATGGGTTACACAGACTTCAATTTCCAAACTGATCAAAGTGATTTGAAACCAAGAACTGGCTGTGTTTTATAGAAGATTTATGTAACACCAGCAAATGTACCCTATTTTTAATAGTAAAAATATTTTACGGATAATTTTCAGCGAAGTTTAGCTTTAATTTCCCGAGTCGAATTAAGAATTTCCGAGTTCGTATTTGGATTTTTCGAGAGATTTCAGGTAAATCCCGTCTTAAGTCGTCTTTGACTTTTTCTTGACTTTTTCCCTCATACTCCCTCATACTACCTCCTAACCTATTTCATTCTCACACAACTCAAACTTCCTTCTTCCTTAAGAAAACCAAAGAAAAACTAGCTTCCATTTCTTCCAAGCTTAGATTTGTCATAACTCGTTCGTTTCTTGCTCAAATTCACGTAAGTTCGTTTTATTCTTCCCCTCTTAGCTTCCTCTATCCGTATTGATAATAAAATTACCGTATTTCTCGCTTTTCAAACTTTCCGTCTTTCTCAAGGTGAAGTAAATTCATCTTTTATTAATTATTTGTAGGTGGTGACCTTCAAGATCCCGTTAAAGACTATTTTTTAATCGAAGAAGACCTTGACGCGGAGTAAAGACGCATAAAGGTAATGGTGAAGGGTTACTCGATATCATTTACGTGTTTTACATGATTTCTATGTTAGAATTCGTATTTAGAATACGATTAGTAAGCTTAGGAATTATGTTATTGATAATAATTGTTGTTAGTTGACTATTGTTGATGATGAATATTGATTGTTGATAGTTAATAGAAGTAAATTATGAGAATTAGAAATGATAGAACTTGAATTGAAGCTCACGGATTGAACTAGGGTTCCCAGCCGGGTGACCGGCCCGGCCGCCGGCCCCCAGACCGGCCTGGAACACGCTGCATTTTCTATAAGTTTTTGTGTTATGCTTGTAGCGCAAGCCGGGGTACCGGCCGCCGGTCCTCTGACCAGCCGGCAACACGGCTTAGTATATTTCCTTATAATTTCTAAACTCGTAATTTATAATAGTTCGCATGATTCGTTTTCCATATAATTTTACGTAGTGACTTATAATATTAATGTTTTGAATATATGATATTTCATTCGCTTATATCGCATGTTTTGTGACGGTTTTTGCTATGTCCCACTTTGAGTCGGTTTTTACAAAGGTTACGGTTTGAGCACTATTTTGTTATGTGCTTTGTACTCTCATTCCCTTGGCTACCTCCACGTTCATAAGGCTGGAATGTCGGAACGGGGATGTATCCTACTGCTTAATTGCATGTGTTAGTGGGCATACGACGACGTTGTTGGGAGGCAAACGCTTTGCGTTGATCGACCCGGCCGTCAAATGTTGTGTACTTGCGAGGTGGTCTTATCTGCATGTAGCGTACCGCTTGTTATGTGGCACGAGCTCTTTTCCGCCTCTTTCGTGAATTATATCGACTGAATTTGGGGTACTCGGCGTCTTTGATTGACCGAGTCTTGGATGCAAAATGTCATCGCTTGTCGAATCGGAAAATGGTTATTCCGAGAGTCTGGCCAGGTTTAGACTAGGAACCGTATTATTATCGTCGTCCTACCAGGAGGAAATTAGTCTACATATACGAAATGAATTGAATCGTATATGCGTTCAGGGAATTACCACGTGGATGCCTGTTAATCATACTTGCCATGTACACGGTGCTAGTGCGTTTCATTTACCGTGAGAGAGGTCGTCATTGTATTGTTATGTGTGGATGGGTGATTACATGATTGATTATTCATGGTCATACCATGACTTGGCATGGGTTGTTTGTTGAGTCTCAATCTTATCAAACTTATACCGCTAACGGTAAGATGCAAGCCCTAGTGAGCGTATTCGGTTGCCTAAGAGTGTCTTCCCCGAGACTTTATATAACATGATGGATTCGGAGATTTGTATTCCATATGCTCTTATCATTATATATTGAATTGCCTATCTATCCTTATCGTATTTCACATGTATATTATATATGCATGCTTCTACTTTTGTATTTCCTTCCATGTACGTTTAATGTGATATGGCTGGGAGAACCCGGAGTTACTCCCCACTGACTGTGGCGTTCATGTTTTTCATGGATGAACAGGTTGCTTGCATGGATGGCTTTTTGCTTGATATTTTGGGTTCGGGTGTGAGCTAGCGGGCGTTGTCCCTGGATTGAAACACCTCTAGACGTTATTTAGCTTGTTTGCTAATCACATTTACTTTGATAACATTTGGAGAGACTACGTCTCTTGTTGTAGTATATTCGTACTTTGGTTTGTAATATTTGACATACCTCGTATTTTCTATCTTGCATGTATAAAGGTTTTTAAAATACCGTATTTCCGCTAATTAATTCACATGCTTGTATGTTTTATTTCCGCATTCGCGAGGGTTGTCACAGTTGGTATCAGAGCTTTATCGCTCCCGACGCACACACGTGAACCCTAAACTTAAATTACTTGACCTTGAAATAATAAATGAGAGATGGGTAGACTTAAGGAGCTAAGGTGGTAGTCTTTGGTGTACTTGATGTTTGTTAGGTTCTAACTTGTTTGTTGATTGTGTTGAGTGATGTTATGTTTGTTTATATCTACCATCTTGAGGTGGATCATGTGTTACCTAGAAGAAGTATCCTCTACCGAATATTGAAGATTGACATGCCTAATTGAAGTGTATTTCTTCTTCATCGATGTTTTCTCTCGTCCTTAATGTATCATGCTCTCTTCCTTCTATCTAAGTGCTTCTTTCTCTTCCAACTTGTTTGGCTCTTTGAAATTACTCTTGTTACTTTCCTCCTCCTTATCAATTTGTACCATCAACTTCCTTATATGACCTTTGGTGGGCACCATACCCTTTTGTTTGTGGCATATTGTACTTGGTCGGAAGAATTTTAGACTTGGTGGAGTGTTAGTGATGATTAGAATGAATTTGGGATTCGAGAAAAATTGTGTAGACTTAAGTTCTCCCCTAGTGGTGAGAGTTGGTATCCTTGAGGAAAGTGTGGTAAGGTATGTTTAATGATTTTAATGTATAAATGCTTGCCATGACTTGTGTGTAAATAGTTCATGATATTCGATGGTGTAAGGTCGAATGAGTTGGCTATGACTTCTTAACTCATTAGTAATTTAGTCTTTTGGACTTAGAAGTTTAGTATTGTTTTGAAGACCATGCTTATGATATGTCTAATTGGTGTAAATAAGAAGTTTAGAATGATATCTTGAGGTGCGAAATACTTTTGAGGTTAAGTGACGTCTTGTGGTTTCCTATTGTGTGTTTGTGAGTGTAGGCTTAGTGGAAAAGCATTTGGCTATAGTTCTTGGATTTAAAGATATGATCTTATCTTATGGTATCGGAGACTCGTTTGGAGTAGTAAGGTTTCGTTGTAAGGTTGAACCATATTACTTGAGGATTATGATGTGAGTTATGATGAAAATACCTTGGGACGTTAATGATGATGTTTGCTTGAGGTTGTACTTTGTTAATAATGAACTCGTGGGCTATAGACTTGAAAATGACCGAGTATAAGAGAGTATTTGTTAGTCCTTCAGTTAAAGAAACCTTTGAGGTTGTGTTGAATATTTGAGCTAAAGGAATGTTATTATACTTGAGTTGCAATTCCGCATTTGGGATTCCGTGAGATATGAAAGGATGGATGAATTGGGTTGTAGTCGATTTAACAAATCTAGGTGTACCTTACTTTGATGATTGTACGTGGTATGATGGTTCCTTGTAAGAGGCCTTTGTAAAGGAATAATTAAGTTGTTTTACTATCGCCTTAAGTTTGAAAGGAGAAATTTTGTGGATTAAACCTTAAACCATTACCCGTGCCATTGTCCCTTTTCATTTCCATTCTTGAATGTTTTTGTCAAGATTGATCTTAAAGAAATCGCATGCTCGTATCTTCTTTCTTACTCGGATAGCTTCATAACTCTACCATCTGCTTTGTCTCTTCCTTGACCTCGTTATTTTCAGCGCTCCTCTCTTGTAATCTCGTGCCTTATTTATTCTTGTGTTCTCCTTGAGATTCCTTATCGTTTTCTATCTCTTTTGCTCCTTCATCTTTTCTCTAGTGGATTGGATATTCCGTTTGTAAGGCTCAAAAAATAAGCGTGATGTAATTTGGGATTCTTTAGCTAGAATATGTGTCCTTGGATTGAGCAAATTTCATGTTATATTTCATCATGGGAAATAGGACTTAAGCTCTAGGATGAATCCTAATAGTGATAATGTATCTTCTTCTAGTAGTTTTGGATTTGGAGCTTGGTACTCTAGTGTTATTTTGAGAATTTAGTTAATCATGATAATAGTTCGTTGTTGTTGGGTACTATAACGGATGCTTGGTATTTCATTTGGGAATTTGATGACTCTAATTGGTGGATTCTAAAAGAGACTTTGCTTTAGGGAAATTGAGTCGGTACCCAAAGTTTGAGGAGTATTGTCATAAATGAAAATTGATTCATTTTGAGTTTTAGGTGAACTAGATGTTTTGAGTGGTTGTCTGATTGCCAAGTGATTGGTCATTTGTGGTTTGGAATTAGTAATTCTCTTTTATTCTTGAGGAATCATAGTTTGAGATTGAGAAATATTCGTTGCAAGCTTTGGATAGTGAGTGCTCAGTTGTTATGGAATATAGAGATAGAATGGTGAACCCATTCATCTTGAGGATTAGTAACCACCATAGTTTGTGCACTGAAACTATTCAGAAAGACAACTAAACAATGACAATTTGATTGAGGTTCAGACACTTTGCAAATACTCTGTTTCTGTTTGGACTAATTGACAAAGAACTAAGATAGGACCTTAACCAAAGCACAAAGCCAATGATTGAGGGTTGAACTTTGATCCCAGCACACAGCTAAGGACCCAAGCTCACTTCCAAGCACAAAGCAAAGGAAGTTGTCTCAAGCACACAGCCAAGAGATGCAACAGAAACAAGGTTTCAGTTTTATGTTTTACTTCAAATCTGATTTGCATTTCATTAGGTAAAGGCCTTATATAGGCAACAAGGATACAACTCAGACGTTAGGAGATATCTAGGGCCACAAAGGCTTACAACATGAAACAAAATAACAGCTACAAACTTGCAGGAAAACTGACATAAAGTAGATAAAGCAGAAAAGTAATTCTAATAGGACAATCTGCCTTAATGGGTTTGTTGGGGTTGAAACTGGTGGAGGGGTGGACTTCTGAGCTTGATTCTTGAGCTCAACTGAAGTGGGATGGATGCCAAAGGTCCTTCTAAAAGGCCCTCGAGTTTGTTTGATCATAAAAGGAAAGTTTGATAGTGACATGTTAACTACTGCAAAAGGCTGAAATCTGGACAGTCTGAAGTTGTCCCTAAGCTAACTCTTTGTGTGTTTGTTTCTTGGGAGGGAAGTCCTGGGGAAAGTTGTAGAGGACCTTCCCAAGACATAGGTTTGAGGGTTGGTTAGGCTTGTTTGATTGTGTGGGGCCCCATGGACCTTGTTTAGAAAGGCTGTGATAGGCTGTTTTTGGCTGGGGGCTGTTTTTGTTGTGTTGGGTTTGTTGGGCTGTTGGCTGAGCTTTGTTGTGGCTTAGTCTTGGGAAGTGGATGGCTAGGCTTTGTTCTGGTTGTGGTGGTGTTGTCTTAGCAGGCTTGAAGTGGTTGTGGCTTGGACTGAATAGAACATTGTCATAGCTGGTCATGGTGTTGTCTGAATGGATGTTGTTGTTTTGATGTTGAGTCTTGTCTTGAGTTTGTGTCTTGTCTTGAGTTTGTGTCTTGTCTTGAGCTCGTGTCATGGCTCGTGTCTTGGCTTGGTCACATACTCCTGTTGCAACCTCCCTTTCTTGAAAAGGATTTGCCCTCAAATCTTCCTCACCTTCATCATCTGATTCACCATGGTAGGGACTCAGGTCTCCAACATTGAAAGTACCATGTACACCATAGCTTCCTGGTAGATCCACCTTGTAAGCATTTGTGCCTATCTTCTCCAATATCTCAAATGGTCCATCAGCTCTTGGCATGAGCTTGTTTCTCTTCTTGTCTGGAAATCTCTCTTTTCTTAAATACAACCATACAAGATCCCCTGCCTTGAATTCCCTTGCTTTCTTAGGTCCCTTGGACCTAGCCTTGTACAACTCATTGGACCTTTCAATCTGCTTCTTGACTTGCTCATGAATCTGTATCGTTTGCTCAACTCTTTTCTTTGCATCATAGCTTGTCTTGTTTCCTTTGACTGGTGCTAGGTCTGTAGGCATGAGAGGATTAGTACCATAAACTGTTTCAAAAGGACTTTTACCTGTGCTGCTGGAGGGGGCTCTGTTAAAGGCAAACTCAGCTTGTGCTAGCCTGAGATCCCAATCTTTCAATGACTTAGAAACAATACTCCTCAAGATCTTTCCTAGTGTCCTGTTAGTGACTTCTGTCTGCCCATCAGTTTGGGGATGGTGAGAAGTACTAAACATTAACCTGGTCTTCAATAGCCTCCACGGGGTTCTCCAGAAGTGGCTCATGAACTTTGTGTCTCTATCTGAGACAATGCTTCTAGGGACCCCATGTAACTTGACAACTTCCCTAAACTATAGTTCAGCTACCCCCAATGCATCCTCAGTCTTCTTACAAGCAATGAAATGTGCCATCTTGCTGAATCTATCTACAACCACCATGATTGAATCCTTTCCCCTTTGAGTTCTAGGTAAGGCTACAATGAAGTCCCTACTGAGATCTTCCCATGGCTTGTTGGGTACTGGAAGTGGTGTGTAAGGGCCTGCTTGAAAGTGTGCCTTGGCTATTTGACAAGATCTGCATCTCTTGAGGGCATCTTGCACATCACTGAGCATCTTAGGCCAATAGAACTGATCTTGTAAGATGTCATAGGTCTTCTGTACCCCAAAGTGACCAGCAAGGCCATTGGAGTGAACCTCTTTGACCAGTAGTCCCCTATAAGGTCCCTTAGGCACACACAGTTTGTTTCCATAGAATAAGTATCCTTCTTGAGCTGTGTACTTGCTCCCTTTCTTGACTTGCCCTTCTTGGTGTACCTCCCATTCATGCTTGAAGTCTGGGTCCTCTTGATAGAGCTCTTTCATAAATTCAAACCCCAACACCCTTTGCTCCATGAAGGTCAACATTACAGACCTTCTAGACAATGCATCAGCTACAACATTGTTCTTACCCTCTGTATACTTGCTGGAGAATGAGAAGGATTGCAAGAACTCTACCCATTTGGCATGCCTGGGATTGAGTTTATGTTGTCCATTGATGTATTTGAGAGCCTCATGATCAGAATGAAGCACAAAAGGCTTAGGCTTCAAGTAGTGTCCCCAATGATTCAATGCCCTCACAATGACATAGAATTCCTTGTCATATGTGGAATAGTTAAGCTTGGCCCCATTTAGCTTCTCACTAAAGTATGCCACAGGTTTCTTTTCTTGAGTAAGCACAGCCCCTATGCCAAGACCACTGGCATCACACTCTACCTCAAAGAGTTTGTTAAAGTCTGGTAGAACCAATATTGGAGACTTGCACAATAGCTCTTTGATCAGATTGAAGGACCTTTCAGCCTTCTCATTCCACTTGAACTCTCCCTTCTTCATGCACTCAGTAATAGGGGCCATGATTGAACTAAACCCTTGTATGAACCTCCTATAGAAAGATGCCAACCCATGGAAACTTCTTACATCAGTAACAGTTTGGGGAATGGGCCATTCCTTGATTGCTTGCACTTTCTCAGGATCAACTGCTACCCCTTTCTTAGAGATGATGAACCCAAGGAAGTAAACCTCAGGCTGCATGAAGGTGCACTTCTCTAGCTTGCCATATAACTTGTTTTCTCTTAGGACCTCAAACAACATCTTCAGATGTTGCAAATGTTCTCCCTTTGTTGAACTGTAAATAAGAATATCATCACAGTAAACCACTACACACTTGCCTAAGTAAGGCCTTAGGACTTCTGTCATCAACCTCATGAAGGTGCTAGGGGCATTAGACAACCCAAAAGGCATCACCAACCATTCATAGAGCCCATGTTTAGTCTTGAAAGCTGTCTTCCATTCATCCCCTGCTCTTATCCTCACTTGGTGGTAGCCCTGCCTCAGATCAATCTTAGTGAACACTTGAGCCCCACTTAGCTCATCCAGAATATCATTAAGTCTAGGTATGGGAAACCTATACTTGATGGTAATGTTGTTGATGGCCCTACTGTCAATACACATACGCCAAGTCCCATCCTTCTTTGGCACAAGCAAGGCTGGTACAGCACAAGGACTGAGGGACTCTCTGACATAGCCCTTGTTGAGTAGTTCACCTACTTGAAGTTGGAGCTCTTGTGTAGCCTTAGGGTCACTCCTGTAGGCTGGCTTGTTGGGTAAGATAGCTCCAGGCACTAGGTCAATGTGGTGCTCTATCCCTCTAAGTGGTGGCAGTCCACTAGGAAGCTCAGTAGGGAAGACATCACCATAACTTTCTAGGATAGATTTGACCTCTTCAGGGATATCAATGATACTCATCCCAGTCTCCTTGACTAGCAATATGTATACAGGTTGTAGCTCACTTAGCTCTTGTGCTATTTCTGATTCACTTATCAACATGACTTCTTTGGAAGCCTCACTCATGGGGTTTGGGTTGATCTTTAAAGCAGGTGGTAAAGGTGCTAGGGTGATCTTCTTCTTCCCATACTTGAAGGTGTAAGTGTTGTCTCTCCCATGGTGTATGGCATCCCTATCAAACTCCCATGGTCTCCCAAGCAGAAGGTGACATGCATCCATAGGTAGAACATCACAAAGACTCTCATCCACATACCCTTTACCAATTGAGAAAGGTATAACACATTGTTTATCCACCTTGATCTCAGCCCCTTTGTTTAGCCATCTGAGTTTGTAAGGTAGGGGGTGGTCTTTGGTGGGTAGAGCTAGCTTGTCTATCAGTGTTTTGGAGGCCACATTAGTGCAGCTTCCCCCATCAATAATGAGGTTACATACTCTACCCTTGATGGTACATCTGGTCCTAAAGATCTGGTGTCTTTGGTCCTCTTCCAAAGGTTGTGGTTGAGTATGCATTACCCTCCATGTTACCAAACTTAACCCTGCATCAGGCTCTATCAACTCCTCACTAGCCTCTACCTCAGGCTCTTCCATCTCTTCATCACAGACCAACACTTCATCATCTCCCCAATGGATTACTTCTAGGGTACTCAGAGCCCTTTTAGATGGATATTCTCTAGCAAAATGTCCATACCCTTGACATTGAAAGCACTTTTTGAGAGGGGTGGTCTTCCTTTGGCCTGCCTCAACAGCCTTGCCTTTATCAAGGTTGAAAGGGGTCTTAACAGGAACCACAGGTTCTCCTATCTTAACTCCTACAAAAGGTTTGAAGGTGGGGGTTCTGGAAGGTGTCTTAGAAGCACTGGCCTTTCCTTTTCCCAATTTTTCTACCCTTAAAGACAAGTTGACAGCTTCCTCAAAGGAGTATATGTTTTGTAACCTGACTTTACTAGCTATCCTTTCATCCAACCCTTCTAAGAACCTTGCTATCTTTTGTTCAGATTTCTCAACAACCTCACATTGCAAAGTGAGTTGTTCAAAGTCTCTTAGGTAGGACTCTAAAGGTCTTTGGTCTTGCTTTAGGTGAGTAAGCTTAATGAACATGTCTTGAGTGTAGTCCCTAGAGACAAACTTAGCTCTCATTTTCTTTTTCAGTTTGAGCCATGACTTTACAGGTTCTTTCCCTTCCCTAACCCTCAAGGTTTTCATGTTTTCATACCACAGTGAGGCATAGCCTTTTAGTTTCATGATAGCAACCTTAAAAGCCTTTCTATCAGTGTATCCTTTAAACTCAAAGACTCTTTCTACAGACCTTAGCCAATCTAAGAAATCATCAGGGTTCAAGCTACCTAGAAAGTCAGGAATCTCTACCTTGATATCTTTGTCTTGGTGTCTGAGAAGACTGTGATCTGAGCCATCTGAATCTGACATTTCAAACTGATCTACAGGTTGTCTCCTCCTTACTCCACCTTGTGGGAAAGGTGCTCCTCTTCCTCGACCTCTGCCTCCCCTTGTATCATTGTTCTGTTGGCCCTCAAGGAGTTCATTGACAGATCTAGAGACCTCCATTACAGTTCTGACAAGATCTTGAACTGTGTTTTCAAGACCTGTGATTCTCTCTTCACTCATGGTTGTATTTTGTGTTTTTAATGTAGTTAGGTAGATGAACTCACAAACCAAAGCTCTGATAACCAATTTGCACTGAAACTATTCAGAAAGACAACTAAACAATGACAATTTGATTGAGGTTCAGACACTTTGCAAATACTCTGTTTCTGTTTGGACTGATTGACAAAGAACTAAGGATAGGACCTTAACCAAAGCACAAAGCCAATGATTGAGGGTTGAACTTTGATCCCAGCACACAGCTAAGGACCCAAGCTCACTTCCAAGCACAAAGCAAAGGAAGTTGTCTCAAGCACACAGCCAAGAGATGCAACAGAAACAAGGTTTCAGTTTTATGTTTTACTTCAAATCTGATTTGCATTTCATTAGGTAAAGGCCTTATATAGGCAACAAGGATACAACTCAGACGTTAGGAGATATCTAGGGCCACAAAGGCTTACAACATGAAACAAAATAACAGCTACAAACTTGCAGGAAAACTGACATAAAGTAGATAAAGCAGAAAAGTAATTCTAATAGGACAATCTGCCTTAATGGGTTTGTTGGGGTTGAAACTGGTGGAGGGGTGGACTTCTGAGCTTGATTCTTGAGCTCAACTGAAGTGGGATGGATGCCAAAGGTCCTTCTAAAAGGCCCTCGAGTTTGTTTGATCATAAAAGGAAAGTTTGATAGTGACATGTTAACTACTGCAAAAGGCTGAAATCTGGACAGTCTGAAGTTGTCCCTAAGCTAACTCTTTGTGTGTTTGTTTCTGGGAGGGAAGTCCTGGGGAAAGTTGTAGAGGACCTTCCCAAGACATAGGTTTGAGGGTTGGTTAGGCTTGTTTGATTGTGTGGGGCCCCATGGACCTTGTTTAGAAAGGCTGTGATAGGCTGTTTTTGGCTGGGGGCTGTTTTTGTTGTGCTGGGTTTGTTGGGCTGTTGGCTGAGCTTTGTTGTGGCTTAGTCTTGGGAAGTGGATGGCTAGGCTTTGTTTTGGTTGTGGTGGTGTTGTCTTAGCAGGCTTGAAGTGGTTGTGGCTTGGACTGAATAGAACATTGTCATAGCTGGTCTTGGTGTTGTCTGAATGGATGTTGTTGTTTTGATGTTGAGTCTTGTCTTGAGTTTGTGTCTTGTCTTGAGCTCGTGTCATGGCTCGTGTCATGGCTCGTGTCTTGGCTTGGTCACATACTCCTGTTGCAGTTTGCTAATGTGACTATCTATATTTGAGGCTTCGAGCGTAGTAATGATTGAATTAAGGATGTTATGGCGTATTAAAGAATCATTATAAGTGATAATGGATTGTGGATTTTCCCTTGTCGTGAGACTTTGGATGAGGCTAGTTGGATCTTAGATAATCATGTTTGTTGCTTTGATTGTGTTTTGACTTTCGAGGATGAGAAAGTTCATTGTAAATTTAGGATAATGAGTTTGAAGTAAATTGAATCAAGGGATTTTCATGGTAAGTCTCCTTTACCTTGTGGCTGTTAGCGATCATGTTTCCGTGGATATAAATATTTTGTTGGTGGTTTCTAGTAAGGGTTTTGATGAAACTAAGAAGATTAGAGTTCGTAATGAATCTTACATGTGGATTGTTAGTTGTGGAGTCTACCGTGCCGATGGACTTCAGTAGATACTAAATGGATCTGAATAATTAGGTTATTGGCTTGAAATCTCGTGATTATGGAATATCTTTGTAAGATTTCTGATGATTGAAAATGATGAGTTGCAAATTGGGTAAATTGCATTCTCTTGAGGATTTGGTTTATTAGTAGAGTTAGTGATGTCGAATTCTTGTAGATCTTCCTGCCGACTTTATCTTAATCTTCCTATCCCTAAGAATTTGATTTGTTTTGTTTTTGCGTGTTTTGTATATATTTTGTTATTGTGATTTGTGAACTTGATGTTCGAGTCGCTCTATGTACGTGTAATGTCCTGTTATTTGATTTTATCTTTGATAAAACCTTCAAATTTCCATATTATATTTCTAGTTTAACGTTTCAAAGAAGTCTTAAGATGGTTTGTGTACCCTCTTTTTTTGTGGAGAAAATGGATTTCTTTTACTTTTATATCTGGATTTTGCGTTTGGTTGGATGTTTGGACTTGTTATTGGAGACGTCTGGTGACTAGTCTTGCACTTACTAACACTTGTTTTGATTTTCGATTTCACTATTTCGACATTGATTTGATTTTTGATAGCTAGAGTTCTCGTTCGCGACGGGCACTCTTGTGATTCGTAAATAAGGTTTCGCACTTATGAAGAATTTCCTTAAACCGTTTTCGAGAAGAACATCATTTCATAAATGTTTTTCCCTTATAAAAGTTTTCGTAATAATTTTGAACTTGATACTTTTGTTTTCTACTCTCAAGTTTCGAGGATGAAACTTTTTAAAAGGTGGGGTGATTGTAACACCCGCAAATGTACCCTATTTTTAATAGTAAAAATATTTTACGGATACTTTTCAGCGAAATTTAGCTTTAATTTAGAATTTAATTTCCCGAGTCGAATTTAGAATTTCCGAGTTCGTATTTGGATTTTTCGAGAGATTTCAGGTAAATCCCGTCTTAAGTTGTCTTTGACTTTTTCCCTCATACTCCCTCATACTATCTCCTAACCTATTTCATTCTCACACAACTCAAACTTCCTTCTTCCTTAAGAAAACCAAAGAAAACCTAGCTTCCATTTCTTCCAAGCTTAGATTCGTCATAACTCGTTCGTGTAACAACCTGAAAAGTACCCAATGTTTTTTTTAGTAAAAATATTTACTAACACTTTTCAGCAAACTTAAGGTTTTAAAATAGAAATTTTGTTCCGAGTCGTATTTTGAAATTCCGAGTTCGTATTTGGAATTTCTGAGAGATTTCATGAAAATCCCGTTTTTAGTCATATTTGACTTTTCTTGACTTTTAAGTCGTCTTTGACTTTTTCTTGACTTTTTAATGTCGTCATTGACTTTTCTTGACTTTTAAGTCGTCATAAACTTTTCTTGACTTTTAGGTCATCTTTGATTTTTCTTGACTTTCAGTCAACTTTGACTTTCGTTGACTTTTTCCCGACTCGCCTTATAAGTTTGAAGACCGAAATTTTATTTAAAAAAATAATATTTTTGATTTATTTTTATTAAGATTTATTAAGATTTATCATAATTTCATATAATTATTTTGAATTTATTCGGAATTTAAAGAATAACTTTTACGGTTTTAACCGAACGTCATTTAACTATTCCCGAGTCATCGCAAATCCCGAATCAAAATCGAAACTCGACTTTGGCATGAGTCACGCGCCCATGTCATCGTTTTCCACTCACATTAGATATTTTAATTCTTTTGATTAAACTAATAGGAATATCTTAGATATTTTCAACTTTATCGATACGTCAACTTAAACGCCGCAAATCGCTTCAAAAACAGACCCGATTCTCACCATTCTACACGGCTCCTTCCTCTCTAATAGGCCTTGATATTTTCATTTCTTTTGATTACAATATCATAATATCTAGATATTTAGTGTAATTAACTTAATATCGAATTATATTTAATCGATTACCGTAAAATAATTATTAAACGGAGTCAATTACGTAACAACAATTTCAAAACCCGACATCCATTTTTCCCTATAATTAACCGGCACTCCCAACCCTCTTTACTCACTAACAACTTTTCATTTTACAATAAATCAAATTAAGATCTAATTCTCACTTTCTTTAATCGTTCTTGAGCGTTCTTCGTGTTCTTCATCCGTTCTTCGTCGTTCTTGAGCAAAATCATCATAAAACCTTCATTTCCTAATTAAATCCGTCCTAACTTATATTTCTAGAATCTCCTCCTCGCTCTCCATCTTCAAGTACGGTTTATTTTCAATTCCGTCAAAATCGTTTTCAACACTTTAATTATGGAAAATCAAGTTTTAAATTCTAATAATGTTTTTCTTGTCATTTCTTATAAGGGGAAGATTTTGAAGACGAGTTTGGTGACTCGTATATTTTGGGTGAAGATTAGTAGACGGGTTTTTTCTTTACTTCTTATTTTGGTGCTACTTGATTTTGCTAGCTAGGTAACGATTCCGAGTTACTCGACGAATATATGTTACATGGCTTTTGTTTCTTTTATTTTTGGTTCATCTTTTGTTTTGGTTCATGTTATTATGATTTAAGGATTTTTAGTTAGTAACATGTTAAGTAGTGGTTATTATTGTGTTTTATGAATTTATAACATGTTGGTTGTTCTTGATGAATTTGGATGATTTTTCATAATAATGATTTTTGTATGATTGATGGTTAAATTGGGTGTTAAAATGGGTGTTTGTTAATTAAAAACATGTTAGAATTTAATTGGAGTGGTGGTTGTTTGGACCGTGTAGGGTGGCCGGAAAGGGGGGCTGGAAACCGAACCAGACCGGCCGGTTCAGGCCTGGTCAGACCGGTTCAGGCCGGTCCAGCCCGGTCTGGATTTGGTCCGGTGTTGGTCCTTGGTGTTTGTGTTGATGTTTTGAATTGTTTTGTTGTTGTTTTGACGGGTTTAATTATGTTAAGCATGCGGAAAATACTAGAAACGGTTTTTAGTAAAATCTATAAAAAGGGCCAAAACAGCCCAAACCAGGCCCGTGGGCCCAGTCCAGGTCCGGTTTGATCTCGGCCCAAATCAGCCCGTGGGTCCCACTTTGGGACTTGTGACGGTTTTTGAGTTTAGTGTTAATTTATCATGTTTTGTAATATTTAGCAAGTGGGAAATATTAATAAGTAAAATATTTAATTAAAAAGGTTTTTCATAAAGTTATTATTTCTCACATGTTAGAAATTATAATACGAGATCGTCGTTTAAATTTATATCCTTTAAGTCAAGCGGGTTTTAGTAAAATTTAATAATTCACATGTTAGAAGTTTTAATAATATAACATGTAATGAATATGTTGATTTTATGTCTATGTGATAAAGACTCTGTTTCTAGCCGGTTTGACCAAACGGGTTTGGTCCAACTAAGATCTAGTCAGCCCCGTTTTGACTGATGACCCGTCGCGGGACTCGGGTCGGGGATTTGTCTTAAAGTAAGTTGTATTTAATTAATGAATTAGCCTTAGTAGATATGAGGCGATATGATATTTGATTATTATTTATATGCAATTAGTCACATGATAGGAAGTTCTTTCTGTGACTGTTTGATTTTATGATATATGTCGTGTTGACTAAGTGTTGATTAGGGTTTGAGTGTATCATGGCCACGTTACAGGGTAACCTCTGAGCTAGCATACCAGCTTCCCTACCTCTTGTTAGATTTTATTATCGGTTTCACATGATAGCTTTCATATGATAGGTTATATGTTAGTTAATTGTTTCATAACATGAAAAGCATATCATATATGTTTAAGTTTTGTATTTTCCATATACATTGCTTTTATGTTATTCATGTTTCATTACACTCGACATTTCGTGGCTGGGAGGACTCGGAGTTACTCCCCACTGACTGTGGCTTCCGTGTTTATATTTAATGCGGTCGAACAGGTGGTGAATGCATATTTGGGGTACATTGACGAGCTAGCGAGCGAAGTATTACCTTGGACCTATATACGGTTCTTAGATTGTATATTATTATACACTCTTTTATTTTCCGTATTTATACGGGAGATATGTCTCCCGTCTTGTATATTTCTTTTGTATAGTATTACTTCCGTTTTGTAATGACCTTTTTATTTTATGACACCTTCGTTATGTAGTATCATATTTCTTTTATGTATTTAAATTATTTTTTTCTTTCCGCAAATTTGAGGGTGTCACAGTTTTAGTAGGCTTAGAAGATCAACATATCAAAACCCCCGTTTAATAATTGCTTTTGCACACATTTAATATACAAAACACCTTCCCTGTGGGATCGACCTCTACTTACACTTACTATTAGTTTGCGTTTGTAGTAGTTAAAAATATTAATTTGGAGACTCGCGACAAGTCTAGCCAAATTTTGGCGCCGTTGCCGGGGAAGGCTATTGTTTATTTATTTGTGCAATTGTTATTTTTTATTTTTAGTTTAGTTTTGGTGTTTGGGTTTATGGCGGACACCCGTTTTACTAACAAGAAGTTGTTAGATTTTGATCCAGAATTGGAGAAAACTCTTTTTCATATAAGAAGGGAGATAAGGAGAAAGCTTCAATTCGACAAGCAAGACAAGAAAGAGGAGAAAGAAAAGATCAACATGGTACGAGAAACTAGGACTTTAAAGGAGCTCATCGCTCCCGACCTTACTCAACAACCTTTGTGCATTACATTTCCGGACTTGGATGACGGTGTCACATTTGAGTTGAAGTCGGGTTTGATCCACTTATTACCCTCATTGCATGGGTTAAGTGGTGAGGATCCAAAAAAACATTTAGCGATATTTCATGTGGTATGCACTAGTATGAAACCGAAAAATGTTACCGAAGAGCAAATCAAGTTAAGGGCATTCCCTTTTTCATTAAAGGATTCCGCTAATGATTGGTTGTACTACCTTCCACCGGGCAGTATCACTACTTGGGCCGAAATGAAGAAGGTGTTTCTTGAAAAGTATTATCCCGCCTCCAAATCTTCTCATCTTAAGAAGGAGATCTAAAATATGGAGCAAAAGAATGATGAAACACTTTACGAGTATCGGGAGCGATTCAAGAAGTTATGTGCACGATGCCCATACCATGGGTATAGTGACCAAGATCTCATCCTCTACTTTGTTGGAGGATTATTACCGGAAGATGCTCGGATGGTTCATGGTGCTAGTGGCGGTGGAATACTCAACAAGAATCCGGATGAGGCTAATGCATTGTTGAGTGAGCTTGCTTCTAGCTCACGCCGATTTAGTGTGGGGTCCATCACAAGAAGAGTTGGCATGGCAAGTTCTAGCTCCAACCCATCATTGGAGAGCAAGGTTGAAGATTTGACTTCCTTAATGAGGGAGATGCTCATGGTGAATAAGCAACAAGTGCAAGCTTATGGTCTTTTCTCATCCAATGTTCATGTCACCGATCGGTGCCCACTTCTCCAAGAAGAGACCGAAGAGGTCAAGGCCGCTGACTATAATCCTATGCGGAGAGACCATCCCGGTTTCCAATATGGGAATCCACAAGGCGGTTTGCAACTACAAGGCCAACAAAATCAAGGCTCATCATTTGGACAACAATTTGGTCAATCTAAACCAAGGTTCATTCTGAGGCAACAAGGTTCGAACTCATTCTCCTCTCAAGGTTAAACCTCCACTCCATCCACGTCTACGGAGGAAATGATTCGGGATCTTACTTCTAATGTGGCCACTATGCAAGCTAATCAAGTGCAATTTCAACAAGAGACAAAGGCTAGCATTCAAAACTTGGAAAATCAATTTGGGCAAATGTCTAGTGCCCTTGGGAGAAGCTAAAGATTACGGTAAGCTACCTTCCCAAACTATTCCTAATCCTAAGACTAATGCGAGTGTTATTACTTTAAGGAGTGAGAAGGAGTTGCAAGGGCCAAAAGCAAAGATTAGTGAGATAATTGAGCAAGAGGAGGAGGAGTTGGTGGTTGATCCCATCGTCACCTCACCGTTGGTTCAAGAGGAGGAAGTACCGCCGGTTTTTACACCTACTCATGTGGATGCTCCAACGTTTCCCGAGGCACTCAAGAGGAAAAGTCGTCCTACAAAAGACAAGGATGTCTATGAGACCTTCCGAAAATGCGAGGTAAACATCCCTTTATTAGATTTACTGAAAAGTGTGCCTAGGTATGCTAAGTTTCTTAAAGAGTTGTGTACCATAAAAAGGAATCAAAAGTTGAAGGGTGTCCAAAAAGTTAAAGTTAATGAACATGTGTCGGCTTTGTTTCAACATAAGTTGCCACCTAAGTGTAGTGACCCGGGTATGTTTACCGTGCCTTGTACCTTAGGAGACACCACTATCCCTAATGCTATGCTTGACTTAGGTGCCTCAATTAATATTCTCCCTTATTCTTTATACAAATCATTGAAATTGGGGCCATTAGTTAAAACAGGGGTAGTAATTCAATTGGCCGATCGTTCAAATGCTTATCCTAAGGGAGTGTTTAGGATGTACTTGTAGTGGTAGATAAATTAATTTTCCCGCTAATTTTTATGTACTTGAAATGGAACATGATTCACATGCGGCTCCTATTCTTCTAGGTTGGCTATTCTTGAGAACCGCAAGTACTAAAATTGATGTGTCTAATGGCTCTCTTACTATGGAAGCCGATGGTCAAGTGGTTAAGTTTAATATCTATGATTCTATGAAATATCCTCATGATGATCATTCTTGTTTCATGATTGATATTTTGGAGCCTTTAGTGCAGGATGTGTTCAATGTGAATGGAGGAGATGACTTGCTCGTAGCTATTGATAATAGCTTGTCTTGTGATGATTTAAGTTTTTCTCTATATCGTGATTTGAAGAAAGTGGTGGCTTCTTTAGCCAAGATGGAAATGCTTCCTATAATACCTTCATTTGCTAAACCATTAACTCTAACTTTGCCTTATGAGAAATTGTTGCCATCAGTTTTGCAGGCACCCGTGGTTGAGTTGAAACCATTACCTTCCCATTTGAAGTATGTTTTTCTAGGTGATGAAGAAACTTTACCGGTGATCATTTCTAGCAAGCTTACCGAGGAGTAAGAGGTAAAGTTGGTGGAAGTTCTTAAGGAGAATAAGCTTGCAATTGGCTGGACTATTGCCGACATCAAGGGTATTAGTCCAACCACTTGTATGCACCATATATTCTTGGAAGAGGATGCCAAACCGGTAAGGCAACCACAAAGGCGATTGAATCCACCTATGATGGAGGTGGTGAAGAAAGAGATCTTAAAGCTTTTGCAAATGGGTATGATATACCCAATATCCGATAGCAAGTGGGTGAGCCCACTCAAGTGGTGCCAAAGAAAAGTGGAGTGACGGTTGTCGAAAAATCAACATGGAGAATTGGTTCCTACCCGAGTACAAAATGGGTGGCGTGTTTGTATTGACTACCGTAGACTCAATGCGGTGACAAGCCTTTTATTGATCAAATGCTTGAGCGGCTTGCCGGTAAGCCTTTTTATTGCTTTTTAGATGGTTATTCGGGCTATTTGCAAATTGCTATTGCGCCCGAAGATCAAGATAAGACCACCTTTACTTGTCCATTTGGCACCTTTGCGTATCGACGCATGCCATTTGGGCTATGTAATGCTCCCGCAACTTTCCAAAGATGCATGGTTAGTATTTTCTCGGAATATGTTGAGAATTTCATTGAAGTTTTTATGGATGACTTTACCGTGCATGGTGATTCCTTTGATAGTTGTTTGACTCATTTATCTCTTGTGCTTAAGAGATGCATTGATACTAAACTTGTCTTAAATTCTGAAAAATGTCATTTTATGGTGGAGCAAGGTATTGTACTTGGGCATGTAGTTTCCTCTAAAGGTATAGATGTTGATAAAGCCAAAATTAACAATATTCAATCACTTCCCCACCCTACTAATGTTCGTGAAGTTCGCTCTTTCCTTGGTCATGCAGGTTGTTATAGGCGGTTTATCAAAGACTTTTCCAAGGTAGCTTCACCATTGTGCAAATTATTGCCAAAGGAGGTAGAATTCGAGTTTGACTTAGCGTGTAAGGATGCATTTGACAAGCTAAAAGAGAAGTTGACGTTGGCCCCAATCATACAAGCTCCAAATTGGTCTTTTCCATTTGAGCTTATGTGTGATGCTAGTGACTACGCCGTTGGTGCCGTCTTGGGTCAACGAGTTGGGAGAGTGCCCCATGTGATCTACTATGCCTCTATGACTCTCAATGGGGCTCAGAAGAACTACTCTACTACCGAAAAGGAGATGTTGGCGGTGGTATTTGCTTTGGAAAAGTTTAGGTCCTATCTACTTGGTACTAAAGTAGTGGTTTTCACTGATCATGTCGCTCTTAGATATTTGATGACAAAGAAAGAGGCTAAGCCACGGCTTATCCGATGGGTATTATTACTAAGTGAATTTGACATAAAGGTGAAGGACAAGAAAGGAGCCGAAAATGTGATTGCGGACCACTTAAGTCGGTTAGTGATTAGAGAGAGACTTGAGGAGCCTATTCGAGGCATATTTCCCGATGAAACACTCTTTGCCCTTACTTCCGTTTCTCCTTGGTACGCTAACATTGCTAACTTTCTTGTTTCCAATGAATTTCCTACAGGTTTTTCCAAATCCCAAAAGGAGAAGATACGGAATGATGGCAAATACTATGTTTGGGAGGATCCTTACTTATGGAATCATTGCTCGGATCAAGTGGTGAGGAGATGTGTTCCGCAAAATGAGATGAGCTCTATTCTTACTTTTTGTCATTCCTATGCTTGTGGGGGACACTTTGGAGCTAGGAGGACCGCAAAGAAAGTGCTTGATTGTGGCTTACATTGGCCAAGCTTGTTTCGGGATGCCCATGGTTTTGTCAAAACTTGTGACAATTGTCAACGAAGTGGTAATATTTCTCGTCGTAATGAGATGCCTCAAACCCATATGCTTTATTGTGAAATTTTTGATGTATGGGGTATAGATTTTATGGGCCCGTTTCCCATGTCTCATGGTTTCTTATATGTACTTCTTGCCGTTGATTATGTATCGAAGTGGGTGGAAGCTAAACCCCCTAGGACTAACGATGCTAAATTTGTTGCATATTTTTTCAAGTCTAACATCTTTTATAGGTTCGGAATTCCACGAGCAATGATAAGCGATAGGGGAACACACTTTTGCAAGAGGACGGTAGAAGCACTTTTAAAGAAATATTGCGTCACTCAAAAGTTATCTACCGCTTACCATCCTCAAACAAATGGCCAAGCCGAAGTGTCCAATAGAGAGGTGAAGTCAATCTTGGAAAAGACGGTGAGTCCGAATCGGAAAGATTGGAGCTTGAGGTTGGATGATGCATTATGGGCGTATAGAACGGCCTATAAAACTCCAATTTGTATGTCACCATACCGGTTGGTTTTTGGTAAGTCTTGTCATCTTCCGGTCGAGCTTGAGCACAAGGCTTTTTGGGCGGTAAAGACTTTAAACATGAGAATGGATGAGTCGGGTGTGCACCGGAAGTTGCAACTGCAAGAGTTAAGGAGATTAGAAATGAGTCGTATGAAAATGCGGCGATTTTCAAAGAGCGAACAAAGGCATGGCATGATAAGATGCTTTCTAGGAAGACATTTTCCGTTGGTCAAAAGGTTTTGCTTTACATCTCCCGTCTTCGCTTATTTCCGGGTAAGCTATGGTCAAGATGGGTTGGCCCATTTATTGTCACTCAAGTATTTCCACATGGAGCGGTGGAGATTCGTAGTCCGTCTACGGAGAAGATTTTCAAAGTGAATGGACACCGTCTCAAACCATATTATGAAGGATTTCAAAAAGAAGCGGTCGAGGAAGTTAATCTTATCGACCCAATTTATGAAGATTGAGCTTCACATTTCCATGTCGAGTCACGACAATAACTAAGGCGCTTTACGGGAGGCAACCCGATTTGTTTTTATTTTCTTTATTTCAATTTTAGATAGTTTATATTTCATTGTCATTAAATTAGTTTACTTTGATCTAATATTTCTTATTTTTGTTTTGTAGGTAAACCACATAAGAAAAAAAAAAGGGAGAAGGGAAACAATCCAATCACGGACTAGCAGCGACGAGCCGCGCTAGCAGCACCTCACGCGGCACCAGACCGACCCACGCGGCCCTCCCTCCTGCTTTGATAGCCGCCTCACGCGGCACCAGAGCGAACCACGTGGCTCCCTTCCCTGTTTCGCTTCTGCCGCCCCACGCGGCTAGCCAGTCCAGGTACTTCATTCCGCTGCTTCCCCTTTCTTCAGTTCCTGCCGACACAAAAAAAAAGACAGAAAAAGAGGACACACGAGCACAGCTATTTCGAATTCCCCATGGTTCCATCCTAATTCAATCCAAAATCCAATTTACTCCAACAACCCTATACATTTCATTCTAATCTTCATTTGCTTCCCCAAAGAGCCCATTTCAATTGTTTCTATTCCAATTCTAGTGCCATTTTCGGATTATTGAAACCCTAGTAATAGGGATTTCTTTTTTTTTAAGTCGTGAATTGGGTTTATTTTCATCAACAAGGAGTTTACACATCATTTTTCATCACCAAGACGCACACTTCTCATCTTTTGGGTAAAAAACTTCATACTTTGTTTTTTTTTTCTTTTAATTTTATGCTTGAATTTCCATTCTAGCTTTAATCTAAAGGAATTATCATTGTTGCTTGAGTTTTGTTGGTGTTTTATTGATTTTGTGATTGAATTTGTTAAAGTTGTTCCTTGTTGAGGGCGATTTGGAGTTGTAAGTAAGCTTTGTTGTTGTTCTTGAGCACTTGGAATTTTTCTTGTTGTGGCTTGTTGACATTGTCGGGATGAGAACCAATAAGCAAGGCACCACCGTTTCTACCTCACAACCACCCACCAAAACACAAAAATTTACCCACACTACTTCAAAAACAACCACCATTATTCCTAGACGAATACCCATTCCTAAACCCGATTCTTTAACACTTACACACGGCCAAATTTGGGATGATTTACATGAACGTCATATGACGGAAACCCGATTCCTTTGTCATAATAAGTTAGAGAAATTTAGAATGCTTGATGTGGTGAAGTCTTTATTGAAAAGTGTTGGTTTGGAGAATTTCATGACTAAGGAAGCCTACACTTATAGGAGATACACTTTAGAGTTCTTATCCACCTTAACATTGTCGGGAGAGTCCAATAAAACTCCTAAAATCACCTTCCGTTTGAAAGGAAAGCCTCATTCTTTAACTTATGCGGGGTTGAGAAAAGCTTTTGGTATTAAGGAGATAAGTAAGGTGACATATAAGGGTTTAGGTAAAGAGGCAGAAACTATTAGGTTCATATACCTACTCATAAGACATTTCTTATGAAATACTAATTAACTCTTTAATTAGTTTCAAGATCTAGTGCATGCAAAATAAATAAAACAAAGTAGAGAAAGATATTGTTCCTCACATTGTTGTTTTGGACGAATAAAGGGCACAAGAACAAGACTTGAGCTTAATAGTATAGGATGAACTTCCAAAAGCTCCAAGTATAAGAACTCTCCTTTTGTTGCACCTAGACGACTTACCCTTAATCTCTTGAATATTGCTTTACAAGAACAATAAATAAGATCCCCTTAATATGAGTACTAGACACTTGAAGTTTCTACTTTAGAAAATCAAGTTCAAGTTCTAATCACAAGTTCTATGAAACTTCTAAAGTTTCTAAGTTTTTAGTGATTTTTAGTGAGATGGTGTATGAATAGTACGAGATATGATTAAGTGTATACATAAGAGAAAAACATCCTCTTATTTGAACAAAAAAGACCGGCCAAGCATGTGAGCAAAGAGCATGCTCATTACTTTTTGTCTTACCAAAACAATAGGGTGGCTATAGGTGTTTAGGCTACTAATCATGATGCTTAATCTTGATTAGAACAAAAGCTAAAGCCTAAACCCTACCCAATCCCTCATAAACCCGGTGCACCCATGTTAACATGGGTGTCCATTTTATTTTGTGATTTTGTCAATTGTCACACATGTGACATGTTATCTTATAATATAATTATGTATTTAACTAATTTAAATACAATTTCATGTCAAATAAATTAAACTTAACATTTTAAGTAATAATTTATAATCACATATATATAAAATGGGTCATCTCATATTTGGTTGATATGATCTACAACTAATTGTAATTATGATCAACCAATCAACTAATTGTAATTATGATCAACCAATCATGCTTATCTCAAATGTTTCATAAACATTAAGAATTCTAATATAACAATTATATTATTGAATCTTATTTAATCATATTACAATAAGATATATTTCTCTCTCGTAAACTCGTTTTGTTTAAGAAATTAATTAATCTGTATCGTTATACAATTAATTGATATTCTTGATTAGGGAATCGTCCTTTCGGTGTGACCTCAAGGGATCAACTGATCACCACCGTCATACGACAGTAATGTCAAACTCTAGTAAGCCAATCATTACCGATTAATATGGATCAGTTGACTATAATGTTAATCATCCCTTTGTATTCTCGTTAATGAGATTTAATTAAGTGATCGCACTATTGTTGAGGACACTCACTCCAACAGAAACTCAATGGTGCAAGGAGTTGATAGGTTTGGATACAAAAGAGAAACAAGGTGAATTAAGCTCAAAAATCCCTCATCCTTGTCTTAGGTTTGCTCACCGTTTGATAGCCAATACATTCCTTTGTAAAGGGGAACCCACTAAACTCCCTCGTGTCCAATTTGGTTATTTATGGGCTATGACTCCGGAATGTGAGGGTGTCCCCAATTGGGTTGCTCTTTTTGTAAAATCTTGCTTACGATTGGGTACTAAGAAGGGAACTAGGATTGGTGGAGGGGGTTTGGTGACTTTGACAATGAAACTGTAACACCCGCAAATGTACCCTATTTTTATATTAAAAATATTATACGGATACTTTTCAGCGAAATTTTAGATTTAGTCTAGAATTTAATTTCCCTTGTCTAATTTAGCAAATCCGAGTTCGTATTCGGACTTTACTCGAAATTCCGTGTGAGTTACGCCTTAAGGCGCTTTTGGGCTTTTTCCATGTTTTTCCACTTACTCACCTTATATCCCCTTAAACCCTAAACTCCCTCATTCTTCCACTTACTCCTTCTTCCTCAACAAGTAACCACCATAACCCTAACTCCATTTTTGATCAAGCTTAAGTTCGACACTACTTCTTCATTCCTTGCTCAAATCCGCTACTTTTCAATTTATCCGTCTTTCTCAAAGGTGAATTATATTCATCTTTAGTTGTCTAATTGTAGGTGGAGACCTTCAAGACCTCGACAAAGACTACTCCCTAGTAGAGGAGGACCTAGGCGAGGATTGAAGACGTGAAAAGGTAACGGTGAAGGGTTACTCGATATCAATACGTGTTTTAATATGTTTTTTACGTTAGTAAACGTATTTAGGATAGGATTAGTACTCATAGAAATTGTGTTTGTTGATTATGGTTATTGTTTGTTGATAATTTTTAATGTTAGTTGATAATAGTTGATATGTGTTGATGATTATGGATGATTCTTAGTGATGTTTGATGATTTTCGTGTACATGTGGTCCCAGCCAGCCGACCGGCCGCCGGTCAGCTGACCGCCTGGGAGCTGGCTGATGTTTTATTGATGTTACGTAATAATTTTAGTGATAAGTAAGTCTCAGCCGGCCGACCGGCTGAGACACATCTCATTTCCTTCTTCTTTTCTCAAATGACATATGGTCCAGCCGGGTAGCCGGCAGCCGGTCCACTTGACCGGCTGGATCTTGCTGTATTTTTGACGATTTCCAAATGTGACTGAGGTGCCAGCCGGGTAGCCGGCAGCCTGTCCACCTGACCGGCTGGCACACGCTGCCTTTCTTTCTCTATATTTTCTTATACTTTCATTTATAATAGTTCGCATGGTTCGTTTATCGTATAAATTTACGTAATGACTTTAAATATTCATGTTTAGAATATATGATGTTTCATTCGCTTGTATCGCATGTTTTCTGACGATTTTTTTATATATCCCACTTTGAGTCGGTTTTACATATGTTATGATTTGAGAACTAATTGTTATGTGCTATGAACTCTAATTCCCCGGCTACCTCCTCGCTCGTTAGACTGGAATGTCGGAACGAGGAGATGTAACCTTAATGCTTAATTGCATGTTTTAGTGGGCATATGACGACGTTGTTGGGAGGCGAACGCTTTGCGTTGATCGACCCGACCGTCAAATGTTGTATACTTGCGAGGTGGTGTCATTGCATGTAGCGTACCGCTTGTTATGATGCTTGTGCTCTTTTTCGCCTCTTTCGTGAATGTTGACCGAATTTGGGGTACTCAGCTTCTATGATTGACCTAGTCTTGGATGCGAAATGTTTATCGCATGTCGAATCGGAAAATGTGATTCCGAGAGTCTAGCCAGGTTTAGACTAGGACCGTATTATTATCGTCGTTCTACCAGGAGGAAATGAGTCTACATATACGAAATGTTAATCGTGTATGCGTTCAAGGAAATGTTTATCCCGTGGATGCGATTTTAATCATACTTGCTATGTACATGGTTCTAGTGCGTGTCATTTACCGTGAGAGAAGTTGTCAACGTATTCGTACGTTTGGATGGATGATTATATGTTGATTATTTGTGACCGTTGGATGACTTGGCGTGGTTTATATGTCGAGTCTCTATCTTATCAAGTATATGCCGCTAACGGTGAGATGCAAGCCCTAGTGAGTATATGGTTGTCTAAGGGTATCTTCCTCGAGTCTATCTATAATATGATGCTTATCGTTTTGTACTTCATGTACCTATATCTTTATGTATTGAAATGCCTATTTATCCTTCTCGTAATTCACATGTATATTTATGTATGTATGCTTCTACTTACGTATATCCGTTTAAGTATGTTATTTGTGATATGGCTGGGAGAACCCGGAGTTACTCCCGACTGACTGTGGCGTTCATGTTTTCATGGATGAACAGGTTGCTTGGATGGATTTTGCTTGTTGTTTTTGGGTTCGGGTGTGAGCTAGCGGGTGTTGGCCTCGACGATTCACCCCTAGACGTTTCGTAACTTGTTGTTAAACAACTTTGATAATTGATAACATTTTGAGAGACTTCGTCTCTTGTAGTATATTATACTTTAAGTTTGTAATTATTTGACATTCCTCGTACCTTTCCTTTAGCATGTAAAAAGTTTTAAAAACATCGTAATTTCCGCCATATAAATTGCATGCTTGTTATGTTTTATTTCCGCATTCGCGAGGGTTGTCACAGTTGGTATCAGAGCTTTAACGCTCCCGACGCACACACGTGAACCCTAAACTTAAACTACTTGACCTTGAAATAATAAATGAGAGATGGGTAGAAATTAAGGACTTTACTTGGTAGTCTATTTGTTTATGCTAAGTGTTAGGATTAACTTGTTTTATTTTTGTTTCTTATGAAGATGGTTAGACCTCGAGTAGTAGAGAACGTCATTCTTGAGGCTCTTACTCAACTTCTGAGAAACCAACAAGATGCGGCTAATGCTCATGCCGATCAAGTCCCTCCTCATAGAGAAGACAATCACCAAGGAGGCTACGCTTGGGTGGCTAGCCAGACAGCTAGGAGTAAGATTACGCCTTATGGTGGAGAGCCGGGCCCTACCGAGCTCTCGGAATGGTTTCGGGAGATGGAGAAACAATTTGACTTATACCAAGTCTGTGAAGAGGACAAGGTAAGGATTTCTAAGCACTTCCTAGTGAGGGAGACCGACAATGGGTGGGCGATTACTAATCCCACCGCTACTCTTGAAGTCAATTTCAATTGGGAATGTTTCAAGGATCTTGTTGAAGGCCGATTTTATCCTAAGGAGCTCAAGCAACAAAGGCTCAAGGAATTCACTGATTTCAAGCAAGGTGACTTGACGGCACAAGACTTCACCACCCAATTCAACAAACTTGCTCACTTTGCTCCAAGGCTCATCAAGGATGATGAGGAGCGAGCTTTCTACTACCGCAACAAGCTTAATGCTTTACTCCAAAGCAAAGTGAGGAGAAATTCTACCTCTTTTGGAGAATTGTATGATGATGCACTATGGGCCGAGAACTCCATGAAGGCTATCAAAGATGAAGCAATGATGAAGAGTCCCCCTCCTTCCTTCACTCCTAGGCCAAACTTCTATGGGAAAAGGTCGTTTACTCCCTCGTCTTCCAATGCCTATGCCAACAAGAGAAGATTCAACCCTCCCCCAATTGCAAATACAAGGACTCATTTCATTCCCCAAGCTACTTCTAACGTGGCTCATAGGCCCTATGATCCTCCTCAAGCTCAAGGTCGCTTATGTAACCGTTGTAGACAACCACACCACCCCGGTGTAGCATGTTTCAACCGACCTTATGTTTGCTTCTTTTGCCAAAAGACGGGTCACCGTTATGATGATTGCCCCGATCGAAAGTTGCCCCCTCCAATTGCCAAACCAAAGGGATCTATCTTCGTTCTAAGCCGAGCCGAAGCCGATACTCATCCGGAGATAATAATGGGTATGCTCTCAATCTTAGACCAACCGTGTCTTATTCTATTTGATATCGGTGCATCCATGTCCTTTGTGTCTTCAACTTATGTTGATAAATTATTTATCGAGCCTACTTCTAGTGAGGATACTCCCATATCCTTACCATCCGGAGAAATGATCTCTTGTTCTACTCTTTACCCTAATGTCCCAATCTGTTGGAGTAGGTGTCCTCCACAATAGTGCGCCACATAATGAATCTTATTAAGGAATATAATTGGGATATTTATTGACTATATATATGATTAGTCAGTTGATTAACGTAAATCAATAACGGTTGGCTGACTAGAGTTTGACGTTATTGTCGTATGAAGGCGGTGATCAACTGATCCCTTTCGGTCACACCTAAAGGATGAAATCCAAATAATAACTAATTATTTGTATACGATACAGTTAATTAGTACATTACATATATTCGATATGTATGAGAGTTAATTGTTAGAAATTGAGTTAAGAACTCAAATTCGATTAAACTTATTTTTCAATTATGCGATAATTGACTAATAAATTTATAGCTTATTTTAATACGATTAAATAAGATTTAACTTAGTAATTAATCGTTAAATTACTAAATTAGTTGAGGTTTTGAGATAGAGGTAATTAGTTAATTATATTTACAAAGAGTTGTAAAATAAATTAACTAAGCATTGTGGGACCCATTATATATTGATATAATGGTAGAATACTACTTAAAATGTTAAGTACATATTAGTCATTTATTTGTGTCATATAATTGTTATATGATCAAATTAACACTTAATTATACAAGATAATTAAGCATATGATTAATAAGTATTTGTGGGACAAATATCAAAAATCAAAATGGATCAATTTGAGGCTCACATGGCCGGCCGGTTGTGGTGAAGTCAAATGATGATGTTGGTTGTTCTTATTTATACTCATAAGCAACATATGCTTATGACATGAATAGCAAACATGATATCATTTTATTCACTACAACACATTACCACCTTACATGGCAATAAAATAAGAAGAAAAAAAGTCACTCTTGGGTGATGAAAGAGCCGGCCCTTATGGCTATAAATTGAGCAATTGTTGTTCAATTTATTCACTTCTTCATTCTTACTTATTTTATCATTCATCTCTCAACACTCATCTTCTCACTACAACTCTCATATACTAATATTTCCTAAGTATTACTAGTGTAGTAATATAGTCTAATATTAGTAGTATATTATCTATCTTATTATCTAGTTAATAATAAGGGTAGATTGTTTGGTTCATCTTGGTGCAACTAAGAGGAGATCTTCTACTTTGGAGATTATTTGTGTTCAACCATATTTGTAGCTCAAGATCAACAAGAAGGAGTTCTTGTTGTGCCCTTATATTTTCCATACCAATGTGAGGAAATTTCTTCTCTTATATAAATGTCTTTATATTTGCATGCATGTTACATAGATCATTATAAACTAAATTAAAAGTAATTTAGTAAATAATTAGAGGAGTCTAATTAAGGTCTATGGACTTTCAATTGGTATCAGAGCTAGCTTGTAGCATGCATGTTCATTTTGGACATTTTTATTAAAGTTATAAGATAACTAATAAATCAAAGATTTTGAGTTAAAATACGATTCTGACAAAAAATTTTGGTGCATGTATACCTACTTACCTCAAAATGTTTGTGGTTAAATTTCGTGATTTTAGGGATTAATTTGCTATTTATTTTGATTTTTGGCGTTTAAACCGAGTTAACATGCATTTTATGAGTTAAAAGTTAACTAAAAATAGTTTCATGTTGATTCTG
>JAIUZE010015581.1:0-49896 GCA_022085475.1 Heliosperma pusillum
ACCCAATAACTCCCTGTATCCCTTTTCCCTGATTTGGACGACTTTGTTATAAGTTCTCTTGCTTTTGATCTGCGCATGAAATTTTTTTGTATTTTCATCACCTTCTTTTAACCACTGCACTTTAGCCTTCTGTTTCAAAAATGCATACCAGGCTTGTTGATCCCTAATAACTTCCATCCTAATCTCCTTTTCCAGCCTAATCAACTCAGAATCCAAAGGAGTCTGTACCAAATCCATTTGTATTCTGTGTAAGGCCAACTTAGAAACATTGCTTGTTACCAATATCCCCAAAAGACAACTTATTCAGTTGCTTTAAAACAGGCTTCAACTCCTTCAACTTAGATATCAGTTGATAACTAACAGTACCAGCATGTTTCTTTTGCCATACATCCCCAACAACAGATCTAAAAGTGGGTGCAAGAGACCACATGTTGAAATACTTAAAAGCAGGTCTCCTCTCCCTAGTCTCAGGAAACAAATATACCACACAAGGACATTGGTAAAAAAACCTTGAGGCATCAAGTGTGCATACACCTCAGGGAATTCAGCCACCCATTCATCATTCACAAGACATCTATCAATTCTGCTATACACCACATCAGTCCCTTGCTGCTTATTACTCCCAAGTAAAAAACCGACCCAATAGCCTTAATATCCACTATGAGGGCATGATGTAAGTTTTCTTTGATAACCTAAAAACTCAATTTTTTTTAGCCTTAATATCCACTATGAGGGCATGATGTAAGTTTTCTTTGATAACCTAAAAACTCAATTTTTTTGTTTCAAGCCCCAAACAATACATATTATGAGTTTATGACCAAATCTGATTGAAATGCTCTCAGGATGATGCAGATCAACCTGAGCCAATATCTTCAGTGAGAGCACACGATCAGTATTCAGATCATGGTGCGGCAGGCGAGGATCTGCCGGCTCAGCAATCCGAGCAAATAAGTGATGATGTAAGTTCTCTTCGATAACCTAAAAACTCAATTGTTTTTTTTTTGAAGTTGCTCATCTCACTCAATTTTGGTGTAAAATTGGATGTTATGCTTTAGTTCAAATTTAGGGTGGTATTGAATTTGGGAAAGTTGATGATTGATGTATCCATAGTGGCCTAGTGCCATAAGACTTCTTGTGTTGCATTCACACTCGGAAAAATATGGTGGAGAGAAGCAAGTTAACATGGATTTTTGCCGTTGGCTTTGGAGTTATGGACACATATTTTGCTGGTAAGGTTTGTTGGTTTTGGAGTTATGGCGTTAGGATTGGATAGAGTGACATGCATATGGCTTTGGAGTAAAATGTTCTATGAACATATTGTTTTGGAGTCATGGTGTTCTCTCTTTGGAGTTATGGTGTTATGTACATATGGTATTTGAGTTATATAAAGAAAGTTTTGTGTTATGATTCTGGAGTTTTGTTGCTATTGGATAGAAACTTTGGAATTATAAAGGAGTTCTGGAGTTTTGGTTATGATGTTTTGGAGTAATTTGTTCGGTGATTTCAATTGCTTATTGATAATGGTGAACGTGGAATGAGGTTTATAAAAAAGTGAGCTGAATGGCCTTTGAGCTGAAGTTCGCTTTTGGATACTAGTGGTTTGTCAATTGTATTATAAAAAACGGAGCTGAATGGCCTTTGAGCAGAAGTTCGCTTTTGGATACTAGTGGTTTGTCAATTGTATTTCTTGAACTTTGTGGCTATTGTAGTATGGGTTATTGTGTTTAAACTGTCATACCTTTGATCCCGACTCTTGGGTGACTTATAGGTCCTGTTTGCCGAGTTATTTTTTAAGCTAATTGATGTTATAGACTTATGAAGTTATAAATTATGATGTTATATGGTTATACAGTAATGAAGTTATGGGGTTATGAAGCTATCGGGTAATAGAGTTCTGAAATTATGAAGTTATGTGGTTAGATAGTTATAAAGTAATGGACTTTTGGGGTTATGAAGTTGTGAAAATATGAAGTTAAGGAGTGGACTGTATGGGGTAACGGAGTTATAAAATTGAGGTTATGAGGTATATACAGTTATGTACTTATGAACATATGATGTTATGGGGTAATGGAGTTATGAACTTATCAACTTCTGGGGTTATTGGAGTTATGAAATTATGGACTTATAGACTTATGAGTTATAGGGTAATGGATAAGGGCAGTTATGATGTTATAGACTTATGGGGTTATGAAGTTATGAAATTTTGTAGTTATGATGTTATGGGCTTATGAAGTTATGTAGTATGCACTTATAGAGTTATCGAGTTATGAAATCACTTATCGAGTTATGGACTTATGAAGGATTTATGAACTTGATGTTATGAATATGGACTTATGAAGTTTTATACTTATGAAATTATGAAGTTATGGACTGATAGACTTATCGAGTTACGAAGTTATGAAATTATGATGGTGTGAGCTTATTGGGTTACGAAGTTATGAACTTATGGACTTATCGAGTTATGATGTTATTAAATTACACAGTTACGGATTTACGGACTTATAGACTTATGATGTTATTAACTTATGAAATTATGAAGTTACGAAGTTGTATACTTAAGTTGTTATGAACTTATGACGTTATAAGAAAATATGAAGTTATAAAGTTATGAAGTTATGGACTTATGAAGTTATGACGTTTAATTTTTTTTTTTTACAATTTTTTTTTTCAAGACTCAAATTTTTTTTTTCCGTAAACTTGATGTCAAAAAGCGGGAAAAAACGAGTATTATAAATGGTAACAAAGTGAACAGATATGGTAACATATTGTATTATATTACTTCTAAAATATTTTGAAAATTGGTTTACCTAAAATAATAACATATTATACTAAAATATAAACAACTTAATAAATAAATGTTAACATAATATATTATAATACAAACATAATACATTTTACAATTACAACATGTGTATAGATTTTATGTTTGATAATATGTGACCAATTTATCAGTTAATGGATTATACATCCGGATGTACGTACATCCGGATCAGCTTTTATTGAAAGTTGTTGAGCTCATAACACAAATTTGCTGAGCTCCAATGCGAACTTGTTGAGCTTCAACACAAATTTGTTGGAGCTCGACAACTTTGTGTTCAAGCTCAACAGCTTTGTCTCAAGCTCAACAACTTTCAATAGAAGCTCAATAACTTTGATCCGGATGTACGTACATCCGAATGTATAATCCTTTTTTCCCCAATTTATTATAATATGTTGCCATTTTTATCAATTTTGTTACCATTTCTGGATTTTTATTTTACTTGTATTTTTTCGCTTTTTGAATAAAACATTTTATGGACTTATGAAGTTATGGACTTATGAAGTTATGCACTTATAGACTTACAATGAAGTTAGGAAGTTCTGTACTTATGGACATATAAAGTTATGATGGTTTAAAATTATGGACTTATGGGATTATCGAGTTATGATGTTATGAAATTAGGAAGTTATGGACTTATGGGATTATGAAGCTAGGAAGTTATGCACTTATGGACTTATGATGTTATGGACTTATGGGGTTATGAAGTTATCCAGTTATGATGTTATGAAATTATGAGGTTATGGACTTATGGAGTTATGAAGTTATGCACATATGGACTTATGAAGTTATGGACTTATGATGTTATGAAGTTAGGAAGTTATGGACTTATGATGTTATGAAGTTAGGAAGTTATGCACTTATGGACTTATGAACTTATCTAGTTACGAAGTTATGGACTTATTAATTTATGGACTCATGAAGTTATGAAGTTATGTACTGATGGACTTATTCATTTATGATGTTATGAAGTTATGAAGTTATGGACTTATGAGATTATGGACTTATTATGGACTTATGGGATTATGAAGTTATGAACTTATGGGGTTATCGAGTTATGATGTTATGAAGTTAGGACTTATGTACTTATCTAGATATGAAGAAATGGACTTATGAATTTATCGAGTTATGACATTATGAACTAAGCTATAGTGCATGCGGAGTAAAACAATTGTTGCGCAACTAGCTTGCAATTTATTAAATTAGCAAACAAGTGCTTTGCTCAACCATCGGAGATGCTCTATGAGCAAGCACCGCCAATGGTAAGCTACAACGATTCTAGCATAACTTGCCACGTCAAAATTTGAAGCTACATGGCTTCCTAGCTACATAGTCCTCCAATGGAGAGTGACAAGTATCTTGTAGCTTTTGTGCGATCTCATAACACCTCTATCAACGACTAAAAAGTAAGCAACTAATTTCAAGCTAGTAGCTTAGTAGAATAGGTGTTGCTTGCAAGTGATTTATTTTTTCATTGCTCAAATGGTACGCTGCTTGCTTGAGTATTTATAAAACTTGCAAGCAAGACCTTTGGTTAAACCATTGGAGATTCTTTAGCAACCCGCTGAAAAAATTACGGTGGTCCAAGAAAAGCGACAATTAGTCCTTGTTGTTCATTTCTCCGTCTCATCTGGTTTCTACTGCAAAGGCAACCAAGGTCTACAGGAGAAGACACATCAACTCTTTTCTTGTCGTAAGTAGTAGTAAATCATAGCCTTTATGTATTTGTCCTATTTCTCTTTTAAAATCAGCCCTTAGATTATAGTAGTTGATAATCAATGGTTAAATTGTTTCTTGAGATTCCTAAGGTTTTGGAAACTAAACTTCTAAGGCTCTATATAAGGGCACCTTCTCATTGTAAGAAAGGCAGCCTTCGATGAATGAAAAAAGAAAATCTAGTGCTATCTCATAAGGACTGAAACTTCCTTGACACATCCGTGAAATTGTAACTTGTTCTCTCAAGCTTAATGCTTCGCTTCGTGAGATTGTGAGAACTGTAACTACATATAAACTTGGTGTTAACCTCTGCTAAGTTGTAGTTAATGTTGCTCTTGAATATTACTCACAACTAACCCCCATTTCAGAAACATAACCAACCTGATAAACCTATCCCAAAACTATTCTTCAACCAAAATGTGAATACCAATATCACTAATTGTACTTCTCAATTCTCATAAAATAGCACCCATTCCATCTTATTAATGTTGTCCCCATTTAACTCCGGTCTATT
The DNA here is from genome assembly GCA_022085475.1 of Heliosperma pusillum. NCBI lineage: Eukaryota > Viridiplantae > Streptophyta > Magnoliopsida > Caryophyllales > Caryophyllaceae > Heliosperma > Heliosperma pusillum. Next base: position 5,049 of record JAIUZE010015581.1, read on the forward strand.
CTAGAGTATAATCTGGAGTCAAATAATGGCAAAAGTAATGTCATATCACTAAAAATTAATTAACCAAAGGGACAATAACGATATATGATTGTTCAGGACTAAGAAAAAAGCTCTTAAATGCTATTCTTCGATTAATATCTGCAATATCCACATTGCTAAACCTATATCTCGTAAAATTATACTCGCGCCATTCATTTACATTGACTGCATTGCGTCATTAGTCCAGCTCAAAATAACATCTACCTTTCCATGACCCGTGAGATAAAAATATGCATTTCCTCTACATTCCCAAGTTATGTAACATTAATGCACGAGTAATGTGCGATAGAATCTCGGTTTCACCACAAATAGCTACACTTTAGCCACACTTAACCCATCAAAACACTAATACTCCAATTTACAACCCAAATCACATAAACCACGTACTAATCCATCAAATGAATCATCAACCAACATCAACTAAATTACATAAAAACTCATAAACTAGTGCTCACAGCATGTTATTTACATTGTCCCCTTTTTTTTCCCTTTTCTAAATCTAATATCATCACATGAAAACAAGAACTCCTTATACAACCTAATGTCAAGAGTAATGTCGTATCTCTACGGGCGAATTCTTCAAGTAAAGGGGCAGTAACAATATACGATATCGATATCGTATCACTAAGAATACAAACTCTCAATCTACCATCGAAAAAGGGAACATTCTAGCAACACTTTACACATCAAAACAAAAATAAATTACAACCCAGATCAGATAAACTAACTATTAACCCATCAATCAACGATTCAACAACATCAATAAAAATTACATAAAAAAACTGAACTATTAATTAAAAAGAACACTAACACTTTCGGGTGCGAGCAGCAGGGAAAGCACAAGCAGAGCAACGATTCTTTTGAAGATGGAAACTTCTTCGACCACATCGAACACACAATGTATGTGTCTTGTTTCTCCTCTTTCCGAAACTCCCTGTTCCTTTTCCCTACATTTTCAATCATTACAACAATTATCTACCAATCAATCAAATAATTGAAGAAAGATTGTGAACAAACGATGATCCGCCATTGTTGAAGTAGAGAGATAAGAGTGTACCATTTTGCCTTCGGAAATGGCAGAAACCCTAGCTTGTGTTTCTGGAGATTAGAGAAATTAGGGTTTTAGAGGGGATTTGGGGGTAACTTGTCGATTTGGGCTTTGTCGTGGATTGGACTGGATTATTTTAGATCCAACTCGTACAAGTCGGTATCCGACTCCGGCCCACACTCCGGCAATGAACGTGGTATAAGTCCTGGCAAATCGGGCCCAGGCCCACATTCCGGCCCGACTCCGGCCCGGGGCATGCACGACACGGCATGACCCGATGGAGGAATCCGGGCCAACCCGAGCCCGGCACAACCTTCACAAGTGGGTGTTTGCGTTTCATTTTTGGGGAAAACTTTGCGTCTTGGCCCGGCCCGAGAGAGGCACTCGGCCCGGTGTTGACACGATTCCTTACCCGATATGACCCGGCCCGATTTTTGGCAAAACCGTGTTTTATAACTATTAGAAGTTAGACACTCTTATAGTCAATTGTTATTCCTCTTATCCAGCTAATGTGCAAAACTACATTTTTCATATTGTACTACTTTATAACTATTCTTTCCCTTTTTTTTCATTTTTAATCAGAAAGTATGAACGGGTCAACCGGGCCAGAGCACCAAACGACCCAAGGCCCAGGTACGGCACGACCCGATTTATGTCGGGCCAAAGGCGTGACGCGGACAAGGTGAGGGGATCTCGGCCAAGCACGGCACGCCCAACCATGCCTGGGTCGGGATTGGTTTAAGGTTGGGCACGGCGGGCCGGGCCGAGGCACGACACGGCCATGTGCCAGAACTAGTGATACAGTTATCTTACGGAGTACTCCGTAAATGTAAAGACGATTTTACATTTTTATTTCGTAAGAAAGCGAATTTCACGTAAATTTATTATGCTTTATATCATGATAAGTATATCTGAAAAATTTGTTGTATAATTTCTAAATATAAGGCGTTATAGCGATCTCAATTAAGTAACTATAATTTTTGTCAATGTTTCACTAGGCACAAACTCATTAAGAAATTACACCTATTTAATAAAACTTTGATGATAATAGGCCGATATTCAAATTGTTATTCGTTAATTTGTACTCTATTAGAGTATTATTAGTGAGATGCTCTGTTTGACAATCCATTTCAGGTAGCTTATTTCATCAAAGTAGGTTATTTGACAAAAATTTCAGCTACTTTATTATGTTGTACGTGTTTGACAGTTAGCTTATTTAAACATATAGGTATTAAAGTAAGGTACCTAAACAAATTTTGTTTTCTTATTTTACACATTCAATTTATAATATTAAATTAGTATTATATCCTTTTACGTCATTTCAACAAAAAACCAGCTACATTTTCAGCTAGTTTGCCAAACATCATTTGTATAATCAATTAGTTTATCGACTCTTAATTTTCAACTAGCTTATCAGTCAGATTTTCAGATTTCAGTTAACTTTTCGATTTCAGCAAATTTACCAAATAGAGCCTAACTCATTTGACCTAAGATAATGGTCCCTATATAAAAGAAAAAACCTTTTACCTAAAAAAAATATATCCCCTCTGTTTCGGTCATTTGTTACCTTTACTTTTGGCACAGAGATTAAGGAGAAGGGAGGGGATCATTGTGGGTAGGAGCATTGGATGACAAGTGGACAATAGTCCAATTAGGAGATCAGATTACTCATAAAAAACCTTACTAATATTAAAAGGTAAACAAATAAATGAGACACAAAAAATTAAAAATAGTAAACAAATGACCGGGACGAGGGAGTAATAAGAAAACATGAAGACCCTAACGAAAATGAAGTACTCCGTACTTTTTCAGAAACACCTTTCGGAAATCAACTTGCCTCAACTAGAGCGTCAATTCTCATTTGTGACGATCACTATCCATCACAAGTTTGTCATGGGTCGGATCCCTCTTACAAGCTTGCAAGTGGGAGGGCAGGTGAAAAAAACCATTGATTTCTTACTTGCCCTCCCACTTGCAAACTTGTGAGAGGGATCCGACCCGTCACAAACTTGTGACGGATAGATCCGTCACAAGCAAGACTAATTGTAATAAGAGTGCTTTTTGCTTTGAATTTGGAAAAGACCTACATTTTGTAATAGTATCCAAATTGTACGTAGTATATAGTTTTATAATGTAGTTTAAATCGAAACTTCTATAAGTTATTAATTTATTTTGTTTTCATCATTTTCCAACATGTCTCTTTAATTATATTAATCATCTTCATTAAAGCAACGATAAAGATAGAAATGACAAATTCAACTCGACTTGAAAAAGCAAACATGAGATCGGAAATGGACCCGAGCTAAAGTACCCAAATGTGGCTGAAACCCGAATTGAGCTGACTCAACCCGAATATGAACAAAGCTTTGTGGACTCGAACCTGACCTGGCCTGCGAATTCCCGCGGTTATACATCAAAATAAACTAAGCTACTGCAATGGAAATATGGCCTTTTAAAAAACTTTTTAGGAAAAATTAAAATCGCGAAGTTACTAAATCATAAAACCAAACTGTAAGGTTAGAAAGATTTTAAACTCGATCCTTCAATAAAGCACAAATACAAGTTTAGACATGACTCCAAACTACAACATGTAGAAGAAATCGTTGTATATGTAACGCACGCTAGCTCACTCATCAAAAAGCCATTTAAGTATCAATCTGGATAATGTTCATTCATTAAAAATGAATGTCATAGTCAATGGGAAATAATTCGAGGTTCTCCGAGCCATATTAAAATAAAAACACACAAATGTAAGCGCAATGCAAGCATATTCTAACATACGCAAGTCAGTTTATAAATCATAACCTAAGAATGACTAGTAATCAATACATCGATCGTGTGTATAATACAACTTAGATCTAATATCTTCATCTTGTGACATAGATAATTATAGGGCAATACATAATATATAAATCATGTGAGTACAAAGAGAAAGATGAGTAACATTGATCATCAAGATTAAGCAAGTTCAACTCTTGCCACTTATATTGACACTAGATGTCTTGCATCTTGCCCCCTAATGCTTAATAGGATCAAAAGACTCTAAAAGGGGAAAATAAACCAAAGGACAACCAAATCGATGCGAGTCACAATACTTAGCAAACACTGTCACTAAGGAAGAGATTCATAAGGCACACCATCCAAACATCTCAAGACATAACTCTCACGGTAAACGACACGTGCATAGCGGACCAGACTAGACAAGACTGGACTCAATCTTTCCGTAGGCCAACAATCATATTTTGCAGTCCAGTCTAAACTTGTGATACAGTTTTAATTCTCCTCACAAGCGTACGAGTTGTCGTTTTGCATTATGAGGGTCGAATCTCTAGGGACGAAATTATGGCTCTAAGACGGTCTAATTGAGTTCTAGTTTAGGTTTAACTAGAAGTGAGTGAAGGTTGATTAATAATGACTAAAGCTAAGCAAAAATGTGGTTAAAAAAATAATTAAAAAGACTAAGATATCCAGTTTCGCTAATATAGGTAAAAGTCGACTACAGTGAGGGTTAAGATTGGTCTATTGGTGAGGCAAGGAAAGCCTCCACCTCTCGGTATAAGACGCTCCTTAGGTAAGTCTCTACCTTTCGGTGTAAGACGGACCCTAGCCTAAGGTTTATTAGTTGGGTTCTCGCCCTAACCTCACCCTTAACATTCAACAAGCACACACAGCACAATACAAGTCTAAGTTCTCACTAAACTAGTAATTAAACATGGAAATAGCTCATATTGCTCATTCAAGCATTTCAACAAACACCTTGTGTGCAGAAAACAAAGAGACTACCAAAAGACCCAATCTTTATGCCTAAATATCATAATCAACCCATAAACCTACACTAACTCCCCCATCTACCTTTTTTTTTTAGGGGAAAGATCAATTCATTAATTAAAAAGCCATACGGCATCTACAAAAATTGTCAAAATTGACGAAATACAATATTGTAAAATCAAACAATAACAATCTTTCACAGAACAAAGATCTCTAATTTGAGTATAATACGCTTCTGCAAACCCTCTATTATATCGCTGCTTCTTCATACAGCCTTTCACGAGGGGATCTATGGAGCTGACAAAGTTTTGAGAAAGATGATTTTTATCTGACCTAACATCTTGTATACGACGATCTGACATCAATTGCTTCACCATATGAGGAACTATGAAGGCACCGATCTTCCGCTTATTCTTTATAATAATAAAATTAAAACTCTCATATTGAGAGATAAAACCCACCATATGTGGGAACAAGACTCTCCAATAGGGAGAGAACAATAAAATAAAACATAAAAGAACTTAATTTTAAGATCTAAACATAAAATAACTTAATTTTAAGATCTAAATAAACCCCCCCATCTACCTTAGTAATACACTACTCACTCATATAGTAATAAGAACAAACATTAAAGATGAATACTTTGATATGAAATAAACAAGAAAGACATGTTCAACATGTAAACTAATTACACAAGCAAGAGAGAGTAATTAAATGACAAGTAGATGAAATAAAGATGAGAATTATACCAAACATGTAATAAAAGATGGAAAATTGAACTAATAATGGAAGAAGAGTCTCCTCTTGTCTTCAAGTTACCCAAATCTTCAATAATAACTAATAATAACATTATATCTAATAGTAACTAAGTGGAAATATGAATAATTATTAATTAAAAAAAGATTAGGGTACTAAATAGGAGAGTAATATTATCTAATTACCAGGGTTCTTGAAATATAAGGTGGTGTATGTGGTTATATGAAAATGGGTTCAGGAGGGAGTATTTATAGTCTCCCTCTAATTAGATCTCAAAAACAAATATGAGTGAACAAAAACAAGCAAATCCGGTCAGAGGGAGTGGCTGACGGCAGACCAGCGGCCGGCTGGCCTATCGGCGCCGAGCGAAGCTTCATATTCTTCAATTTTCGCCAAATTGTATATAGGTGGACTCAATGCTGGCCGACCGGCAGGGACGCCCAGCTCTTCTCTTCCGCCGGTTCTTCAGTCAGCACGTGACCCCCCTTCGGTAGAACCGGCTGTTGGCCGACCGACGGGGGGTTTCTTCTCTCCTCCTTTATTGCATCTTTGGCCTAAGCGTGGTGGTGGAAGCCGGTGGACCGGATGCTGGTGGCCAATCCGGCGCCGCGTCCACCTCCTCTCCTTATTGCGGTCAGATGTGGGATGGTGCACGACCGTTTGGCCGGCCGACAGGGGGTTCTTCTTCCTTCTCTTTACTTCTCTTGTTCTTATTTCCTTTATATAGTTTGACCGTTTCTCGCTCCTCTTCCCGTATCGCTTGTTCCTTGCTTATTCCTTTCAAAAATGAGACGAAATTTATAACATGAGAGTACACGAAATGAGGGGTAAAATGCAATGAAAACGACACTAAAGTCTCGTCAAATAGAGTCAAAATATAAGAGAATAAAGAGGGGAATTTGTCTAAATTAATCGTATATCAACTTGGTACTAGTCTCTCGGGATAAACAGACCCCGATTAGACATATGGTAAACTTATCGCATCCAGGACCCGATACATGGTTCATAAAGCCGTTCCAAAGGCCGAGTAACCTCAACCCGGCAACATGGCACACACAACCGTACCAAAGGTTCGAAAGAAGGCGGAATTGTAACCTCAATCCGGCAACATGTTGGAGCATACAGTACCAAAGGTATGAACGAAGGCAAAAAGAAGCCAAGCTAATGATCAATGCACAATGACACCACCACGCATGAGTACAACATTTGACGGTCGTGTCTACCAATGTTACGTGTTTGCCTCTTAAAAACGTCATCATACTCACACTACCATATGCAACATACACATGTGGATGTACTCTCACTACTTAGACTCTTAGCCCAACAAGCAATTAGGACACACACGACATAAAAGATCAATGCAGTCCAAACAAGCATGAATTAGGCACCCATTTGCAAACATGATGTAGTTGAGTCCAACATCCAAAAACGATCATTGAGCATGTGAATAAGACATAAAAAAAGTACTTTAGTGGTCAAAAAAGTGTTAACATACCACACACAAGAATTAGAACAAAGTTCTAGAGTCATAATTAACAAGAAAAGCAAGGAAAGGGCCTACAGATCAACCATGCTTAACTTAGAGAAAAACACGTTAAAAGAAAAGAATAGAACAAAGATAGTGGCATGGTCCCTTCGTCTTTGAGGAAGAGTACTACGTCCATCTGAGAATGGCATGTGAGTTGCGCATGGTGCCTCCTTTTCTGAATGTGAAACACACATCGAAAACGGTCATATCTCCCTCGTTTCTTCGTCGATTAGGGCGTTCTACCTACTGTTAGAACAATAAGAGGACAATATATAAACTCCAATTAGAATAACATCATTCTCATGTCTCGAAATCGAGGTATCGCCACTTAAAGTTGACCCTTGGCGACGATTTCTAAAATTGTTATTTTTTTTCCAGTTTTTTTTCCAACTTTAATGCAACTTGTTTACAAATGTTAAGAGTAATAACAAAAGTGGTTCTTCTCCTTGAGGTTGTCACCAAGAAATTAATTTAAAAAGTTCATCTATTTCAACTAAAAGTTCGTTCTTAATTTGAGAACCTAGTTCTAAAATAAGACCCAGTTTGAATGATATGAGAATTTGTTATCCAAAAAATATAACTTTGAAAAATGTGAAATGATTTATATGTTTTCTATTTTATATTTAAGAATTTTACACAAAGTTCATCAATTGTGTAATAATGCTCTTATATATTGGAATTTAAGAGTATGGCATGGCATAAGTAGAACTTTACTTTATATAAAGTTCTTTTATTGTTATTGCTCTAATACCTAATATTATACTTCAACTGCAACATGTTCATCCCCAATAATTATGCTCAAGCCTCGTAAATACATTATCCATGATCAAACATCGATCAATTACAAGAATCATCAACAATATAGAACCGCAACTGTACCCAAATCGCTCCCAACTTCAAAATTGGACACAAAATCATTAAATTAACACGAAACCTCACGAATAAGAATAAGTCTAACATATTTGGGACATAATAAATATCAAATGACCATAAGCATGATTAAATGAGAATATTAACACATCGCATTCATATTTTCACCCAATAACACCACATAACATCTTTATAAGATTTCAAAAGTTCAAACATCATTCAAATCCATATTAACATGATGAATATCAACATATGAGGAATAAGAAATGTATAACCACATATATAAAAAATATTCTCAACACAAATTGGTCACAAAATCCACAATTTTACCCAATTTCATCATCAATTTCAAAGATGGCATTTTTTCATCAATAACCACCAAATCTAGCATCTAAATTACAAAACACGTGTAATATCAAGTAATCCATCTACATTACCTTTAATACCCAAAAAGTTCATCCAAAATGATGTGGTTCAACCTCCGCATTGTCCCAGATATACCATCAATTTGAAGGGAACAACGAAATGAGAACATCCAAGAGCGCTAGAATTGTCGGATATCGATGAGATACAAAGGAATTGTGTTCATCTAAAGGTGAGATTTGAAAAATGGGTAAAAATATGGATTTTATAGAAGTTGGTGAAAGATGATATTTTATTATATAAAGCGAGAAGGAGTGATGAAAGGAGAAAAATGGTAAAAAAAGATGGAATGATTTCGCTAAAAAAAAAAAGAGAGTTCCGAATAATTTTAAGAGCATGAAGTTAAAGGTTTAATGAAGGTCTTAAGGACAGAGAAAATTGTTAAAATAATTTGTTGAAGATGATGAAATGAAGGTTTTCTTCAAAGTACAGACATAAAAACGAAAATCGACTCGACTAGAGTTGACTAGGGATGGCAGCGGGTCTAAGACCCAACCCAAACCCGCCTGGTCGGACCCTGATGGGTCGGGTATGGGTCTAAATTTTTGAGACCCGAACGGGTACGAGTCAGGTATGGGTCTTAGAAATATATTTCGGGTTCGGGTATGAGTTTGTATTATGGGACCCGGACCCGACCCGTAGACCCATATATCTAAAAAGAAAAAAAAAAGAAAATTTAATCTAACAATATACATAGCCTATATTCTTCCAAACTACACTCCTAAGTCCTAACGCCTCAACTCACCTTTTCTCTCACATTTTTTTAAAAGAAAAGAGGTTAGCAGTATACTATGCAGACTATGATCGAGAAACCAAAACCCATTTTTCCACCATCACTTAGCCACCAGCCACCACCCTGACCCACAAATACCTTTATGATCGAGTTAGATGGTCGTCAATGGTGGTAGTGCTCAAAACGATGGCGGCGCTCACGACGGTGGTAGAGCGCGAGGCTAGAGATGGAGGCGGGCGATAATGGTGGTTGTAAATGAGGCCGTCGTCAATGGTGGGGTAAGCATTTAATTAGTCACATTTTTCCTCTCATTTTCGTCCCCATTTTGGTCCGTTTACACGGATTTGCGTGCCCTTGATTGCATTTTGCTTCCCGATTTCCCGTGCTATGAATGTCGATCTTAATTTGTAGGAATTAAAGCGGAAATGAAGAAATCGGAGCATAAAGGTCTTGCATGAGTCGGGATTCAAAGATGAGATGAAGAAATGAGGAAAGCAAGCCTCAGGTGGCGCAGGCCGGTCAACCGACCGGCGGCCGGCCACCCGGCACAGACTACATACTCACAAAGGAAAGGAAAAGAGAAGGAGAAGAAATGGCCCAGGTAGTGCCGGCCGGTCACGCGGAGGCCGATCAACTACCCGGCCTGCACGACATCAGTAAGCACATGAGAATGTCATGGTGTTCCAGGCCAGTGGGAGGCCGGCGGCCGGGCACCTGGCTAAGAACCCATTTTTACACTTAGAAGATTTTTTGAAGACGAGAAAATTTAAGCTACTGATGTGCTCCAGGCCGGTCAGAGGGCCGGCGGCCGGTCGACCGGCCAGGAACGCAACTCCGCATTTCGCCATCTCTTCTATTTTCTTTCTTAATTTTCGAGATACCTATATATACCTTTCCCCTAATATTTTGTAAGCAGCTTTTTATTATCTCTTAGCACAAAACCCTAGATAATTTGTAACCTCTATTACTCATTAATTACTCTCCTAATCGTTCCTTAATCAAGTTTAATTTCTCAATTCAAGTTAGTAGATCTAGTCTTTATTAGTAGAACTATCATAGTTTTGGGTTTGTATTGAAGATTTTGGGTGAAGACATTCTCCCTATTCATTAATACAAGCTTTGTTGGTATAAATTTCTCATCTTTTTGTTATTTATGCAATTTATTTTCATTTCTAGTTTATTGTTTATCATTTGATTGTTATAATTATTCATTTCCTTAGCATGATGTTCATTTCATTATTCCTTGCCTTTAGTTGTTTGATTTCCCTTAGCATGAGTGAGTAGTTTCCCTCTAGGGTTTAGGGGGAGCCTAAGGGAGGATTATGTGGGATAATTAGTTGAGTAATTAGTAGACTTGTGGTAATAATTTGGGTATTACCCATATGCACACTAGGTGTTTGATGAAATGTGTAAACGAAAGTTGCCCACTTTATCAAGTATCGTTTGATTATCTCTTAAGCGACGGTGGTAGAGATGATTAGACTAGTGTTTATATGAGTGATTTGAGACAAATGCGATGGCTTTGTTGATGATTATTAATTGTTGAGACATTAGCAATTAATTCTACTCGAATTTATTACCCATTTGCTAATTACTAGACTAACCCATTAATCCCCCTAAGGTGAACCCTTTACCTTAGTTTTCCCTTAATTGTCTTTACCTTGTTATTTAGCGATTACTTGCTTTTTTTAATTCTTAGTTGATCTTCTCACCCAACTCTTATTAGGCTAGAATAGGATTCAATCGAACTTGTAGTTGACCCCTCCATCCTTGTGGTTCGACCCCGACTTCCGCTATCGCATTAGTTGGGTTTTATAAATTGTTTTTGCTTGAGCGGTACGCGACAAATCGTTCATCAAATGGCGCCGTTGCCGGGGATGGCGTAAGGAAACTCGTAGTTTGTTTTGTGTCTTAGATTTAGCCAAGTTACTTATTGTTGTTTTTGTTGGTATTTAGTTGTTAGATTATTTGTAGAGTGCCTTGCATTATTGTCTTTCCCTAGTGTGCCCAAAAACACACTAGGAGTCTAACTTGTTTTTGAGTTGCTTTGAGTGCATGCCTAGGGGTGAAGGGTTGTTCTTTAGCCATCCGGAGCCCGAAAGGTTGTTTAGGACTCTACGAGCTAATACACTTGCTCGGGTTAGGAATTCAAGAACGGTTAGCCGTCAACAAGCCAATACTTCTATCGCTTCTACATCCACTCCAACAACCGATCACCCACAAAACAACACCATTGAACCCATATTCGAAAATCCCTTCTACAATACACTACAAAATACACCACCAAATTCACCACCTACAATACCTCAACAACAAAATCAACCACAAATGACGACTTTACGTGACCGTAACCGACCCAATCTCCTATCAATTTCGGTGTCTTGGCCCCAAATAACTTTGAGATACACCCGGCTCAAATGAGTTCGATTGAGCGGGATAGCTTTGGAGGCCTTCTCGATGAAGATGCTCATGCCCACTTGAGGAAATTCAAAAGTAGAGTGGTAATCATGAAGAGGAATGGTGTGCCCGAAGAAACCCTTTGTCTAATGTTGTTCCCATTTTCTCTTAAAGACCGGGCGGAGAGGTGGTTGAATAACCATGCTCCAAACACTTTTACTACTTGGGATGCCCTAGCTAAGGAGTTTCTAAGCAAGTACTACCCCGCCTCCAAAACGGCGATGCTAAGAAATGAGATAACAACCTTCCAACAAGAGGATGGAGAATCCTTGGGAGAGGCATGGGATCGATTCATTGATTTACTTGCCCGTTGCCCTCATCATGGCATTGCGGATTGGTATGTCACTCAAACATTCTATCAAACTCTTCTCCCTCAAACCAAGGCTATGGTGAATGCTTCCGCGGGGGGAAGTTTCGATCATTTGAATGACCAACAAGGGGCGGCATTGATTAAGAAAATGGTTGAGTCGGAGTCTAGCTATGGTACTAGAGGAAATAGCTTGAGGAGGAGTTCTAAATACCCAAGTGAGAACTTTTCAAATGCGGATACCAATGCCAAGATTGATTTGCTCACACAAACTTTTACTAAGGGTTTTGCCGAGCTTCAAAAGGCTCAAAATCAAAGTCAAGGCCATCATGTGAATGAAGCTAGTGGGTCTTATGCACCTCCTATGGTGGAAGCTTATCAAACCCCTACTTGTGAAATTTGCAATGGGTATGGACACACCTTTGAAGTTTGTGGGAATAATGTATCTTATAACAATGAAGGAGGAAATGACTATCAACATGTGAATGCATTTCAAGGAGTCAACAACAACCCACGGCCCTCAAGGCCTCCCTTCCAAAACCAAGGAGCTTACAACCCAAATTCCAACTTCTATCATCCGAGTTCGAAATTTCACCCAAACATGAGTTACAAAAGCCAAAATGTGTTAAACCCTCAACACACACAAGCTCAACCTTCCAACCCTCCGGGTTTTTCCCAACCTAGAGGGGGAGGTCAATTTTCAAGAGGAAACTATAACAATCAATTCAACAACTCACAACAAGGCCAAGGATCCAACCAATCCCAAAACCAATACTTCAATGATCAAGGTTACAATAACCAAGGTAACTTCCAAAACCAAGGTAATTGGAATCAAGGTCAAGGAAATTGGAACCAAAACCAAGGGAACCCAAACTTCAACAACCAAGGCCAAGGTAATTTTTACCAAGGCAACCAAAACAATCAAGCAAGTCAAGGGGTCCCCGATCAATCTTTCCAAGGCCAAGGGTCAAATTTCAGCAACAATCAAGGGTCAAATTTCAATGGTCAAGGTTCAAGGGGGCAACAAGGAAATTTCAATAACAACCAACAAGGAAACTTTAACAACCAAAGAAACAACAACCAAGGTTCAAGTAGTCGAAATGACTATGCTTTTGCACTCCTTTTAACAAACCAACCTCACCAAGACAATGAACCTTCTATGAGTGATGTTTTGCAACTAGTCAAAAACATGGAGATCCAAAACAACTTGGCCTTGCAAAATGTCACCAATGCTCACAAGAAAGAGGTGAGAGAATTGGAAGCTAGGTTAGCTTCTCAAGCTTTGAACAATCCTCAAAGGCCTCCGGGAGGTCTACTTGCTCAAGGGAAAAGCTCCAAGGATGCTTCATCAAGCCACCAAGCATGTGCGGTGACTTTGAGGAGTGGACTTGTGCTCGACAACCCCTACTTGGACATGATGAATGATGAAATTCCAAATGAGGAGCATGTTGAGGAGGGTGATGAAACCGAAGAGCCCATTTTGACTCCTACCTTGGAGTTAAAAGATGATGGCAAGGGTGAAGATGATCAACCCAAAGAGGGAGAAGATGGGTATATCGAAATTATGCCTTATGAGGAGGAGATGATCAAGGATGCCGATGATGAAGGAGTAGAGGTACAACCAATAGCAAGAGCTAAGGTAACCAAGAAAACTCCCATTCCAAAGGTATCTTCTAGTTCTCCACTTGTTGTTTCCGATATCCCCTACCCCTCTAGAGCATTGAAAACTAAGGAAAACTTCAAGTTCACCCAATTTAGAAAAATGCTTGAGGGACTTGAAGTGACCTTACCTTTCACCGATGTTATATTAAACATGCCCACTTACTCAAAATTTCTAAAAGACATCTTGACTCACAAGAGGACTTTGGGTACCCAAGATGTTATGATTATGGAGGCGGAGTGTAGTGCTCTCCTCATTAATCCTAACTCTTTCAAAATGCCAAAAAAGCTTGGGGACCCCGGAAGTTTCTCTATCCCTTGTGTTGTAGGGGGAGTCATGATTTCAAGGGCATTATGTGACAACGGTGCAAGTGTAAGTGTCATTCCCTTAACTATTGCTAAAAGAATTGGACTTGATAGTTTAACCCACACTTCTATGACTCTTCAACTAGCGGATAGGTCCGTTAAGCAACCTTTGGGTGTGCTTGAGGACGTACCCGTTAAAGTTGGTAAATTTTTGATTCCCACGGATTTCGTTGTCCTAGATATCCCGGAGGATAGCCACACTCCCATCATCCTCGGTAGGCCCTTTTTGGCTACCGGAGGAGTCCTCATTGATGTGAGGGAAAGGCGGCTAACCTTTAGGGTGGGGAACGAAACCCTTGAATTTAATCTTCCTCATCTAGTGAAGGGACCAATGTTTCACAAAGCTTGCTCGGTAGAAGTCATAGAGGAAGTGGTTGAAAGGGTGCATGAAGAAGAGAAATGTGAAGAAGAAGCTCTACAAGTGGCACTCCATGATGAGGAGATGGGAGATGACCATGAGATAGATGATGAGCTCTTGAAGAAGGTGGAGGGCCTTCTCCCTCCAAAGGTACAACTAAAGCCCTTACCTCCCTCACTTAAGTACTCTTTTTTAGGTGAGGGAGAGACTTATCTCGTTATCATCAATGCTATTTTGAGTGAAGGCCAAGAACTTGAACTTTTGAAAATCTTGAAAACTCATAGGGGCTCACTTGGATATAGCATTGATGATATCAAAGGTTTAAGTCCTAATCTTTGCATGCATAGGATTGTCTTGGAGAAGGGTAGCAAACCTAAGGTAGATGGGCTACGTAGGTTGAACCCTAAGATGGCGGAAGTGGTAAAAATGAGGTTATGAAGTTGTTAGAGGCCGGGATTATCTACCAAATAACCGATAGTTCTTGGGTGAGCCCCGTCCATGTAGTGCCCAAGAAAGGAGGGGTAACTATGGTGGAACAAGAGGATGGGACTCTCTTAGCTTCTAGGCCCGTGACCGGGTGGCGGATGTGCATTGACTATCGCAAATTAAATGCCGCCACCCTCAAAGACCACTACCCCATCCCCTTTATTGACCAAATGCTTGAAAGGTTAGCGGGGCATTCTTACTATTCATTTCTAGATGGTTATTCCGGGTTTTTCCAAATCCCCATACACCCGGAAGACCAAGAGAAGACCACATTCACTTGTCCCATAGGAGTTTATGCTTATAAGAGGATGCCCTTTGGGCTTTGTGATGCTCCGGGGACGTTCCAAAGATGTATGACGACAATTTTTGCCGATTTTCTTGAGAAGAGTATGGAGGTCTTCATGGACGACTTTAGTGTCCATGGAGACTCATTTGATCTTGGGTTATTGAATTTATCGAACGTTTTGCAAAGATGTGAGGAGCACAACCTCGTCCTCAATTAGGAGAAATGCCACTTTATGGTGGAGGAGGGGGTTGTGCTTGGTCACATCGTGTCTAAGAGAGGGATAGAAGTTGATATGGCTAAGGTTTCGGTGATAGAAAACTTGTCACCCCCTACAAATGTGAAGGGAGTGAGAAGCTTTCTAGGCCATGCGGGCTTTTACCGACGTTTCATCAAAGATTTTTCTAAAATTGCCAAGCCTTTGACTTCTCTTCTTCTCAAGGACACCCCATTTGTATTTGATGAATTTTGCTTGAGTGCTTTTTGTAGGTTGAAGGAGGCCCTTGTGACGGCTCCCATAATCCGCTCACCGGATTGGAGCCTTCCCTTCGAAGTTATGTGTGACGCCTCCGATTATGCGGTCGGGGCGGTGCTTGGCCAAGTTGTGGACAAGAGGCACCATGTAATCTACTACACAAGCAAAACTCTAGATCAAGCCCAAGTCAACTACTCTACGACGGAAAAAGAAATGTTAGCCATTGTTCATGCCGTGGAAAAATTCCGGCAATACTTTGTTGGTTCTAAGGTTGTGGTATACTCGGATCACTCCGCCTTGAGACAATTGTTAGTGAAAAAAGATGCAAAGCCAAGGCTCTTGAGGTGGGTTCTTTTACTTCAAGAGTTCGACTTGGAGATTAAAGACAAGGCGGGGTCGGAGAATGTTGTTGCCGACCACCTATCTAGATTGACTACCGAAGATCATGGGTTGAAGGATGAGAGTGGCCCGATCAATGAGTGGTTAAGAGAAGATAGTTTGATGATGATAGGTGGTAAATCACCATGGTTTGCGGACTTGGCAAATTTGATTGTGAGCGGGTTCATTCCGGAGGAGTTGGATGCTAGAGCTAGAAGGAAGTTGAAGCATGACTCAAAACGCTACTTTTGGAATGACCCACATCTTTTTCGGAAGTGTGGTGATGACATGTTTCAAAGATGTGTTCCGAGGGAAGAGGGAATGGAGATAGTCGATAGGATTCACAACTCGGCATATGGGGGCCACCTTGGTACCTCTCGCACCATTGCAAAGGTGTTACAAGGTGGTTTCTTTTGGCCATCTATGTTTAAAGATATCCACTACTTTGTCAAATCTTGTGATCGATGTCAACGAACGGGGAATATAAGCCAAAGAAATGAGATGCCCCTTCAAAACATTCTTGAGATTGAGCTTTTCGATTGTTGGGGAGTTGATTTCATGGGACCATTCCCAAACTCTTGTGGGAATGAGTACATATTAGTTGCGGTGGACTATGTGTCAAAGTGGATTGAAGCCGTGGCTACCCCAACAAATGATGCTAAAGTTATTATCAAGCTCTTCAAGCACACTATATTTCCAAGATTTGGGGCCCCGAGAGTGGTGATTAGTGACGGGGGTTCACACTTTAGGAAGAGCACTTTCAAGATCTTGCTCTCTTCTCATGGTGTCACTCACAAGACCGCTCTTGCCTACCACCCTCAAACAAGTGGGCAAGTAGAGGTCTCAAACCGTCAAATTAAAGCCGTCTTGGAGAAG
Source organism: Heliosperma pusillum (assembly GCA_022085475.1). NCBI lineage: Eukaryota > Viridiplantae > Streptophyta > Magnoliopsida > Caryophyllales > Caryophyllaceae > Heliosperma > Heliosperma pusillum. Next base: position 21,859 of record JAIUZE010015581.1, read on the forward strand.
ACAACAAGCAAAAGTAGAAAGGATTGGTCTCAAAAGCTCCCCGATGTGCTATGGGCCCTTCGCACCGCCTTCAAAACTCCCCTCGGCACAACTCCCTACAAGCTTGTCTATGGCAAAGCTTGTCACTTGCCAATCGAGTTGGAGCACAAGGCATGGTGGGCCTTAAAGGAAATGAACTTTGACATCAACATGGCCGGAGAGCTACGTTTTCTCCAAATGAGTGAACTTGAAGAGCTAAGACTTGATGCCTACGAGAGCTCAAAGATTTACAAAGAGCAAACGAAGAAATGGCATGATGCCAAATTGGTTGATAAAGATATAAAAGTGGGTGATCAAGTCTTACTCTATAATTCTAGGGTCAAACTGTTTCCGGGGAAGCTACGGTCGAGATGGTCGGGGCCCTTCAAAGTTATTGACATATCACCTCATGGAGCTTTCGAACTTTGGAGTGAAGAGGGTGGTAATTTCAAAGTAAATGGGCATCGAGTGAAGAGATACTTTGATGGAGATGAGAAAGGAACGGTTGAAGTACTCTTTCTTGGGGATCCACTTCCCGAGGAAGTGTCTTGTTTATAAATCTTTGTGCTTTGATAGGTTTGGTGGAGTCCCTCAATAACCACCAATTGTTTTTGTATATAGCATGCATTTTAGGAGTAGTTGTGAAGATTTGATTTTGTGTACTCGGGTATTTTGTCCTTGGAAGAAGTCTTAGGTAGGTTTGAAACTATTGTAGTCGGGTTTGATTAGAAACCGTATCATTGGGGATATGTTGGTTGAGTCAAGATTGAGGGTGACTTAGGGGATTTTTGTTGTGAATTTGAAGAAGAAGGGAATAAGGTATAAGTGCTCCAGGCCGGGCACCCGGCAGCCGGTGCCCAGACCGGCCCAGAGCACTCCAGAAGGTAAGTTTGAAGATTGAAGAATTGAGTAGCAGGTGTTCCAGGCCGGGCAGCCGGCGGCCGGTGTGCCGACCGGCCTGGAGCACATTATCACTGTGATTTTGAAGTTTGGAATTTTTGAACTGCGTTCCCAGCCGGTCGACCGGCGGCCGGTGACTATGCCGGTTGGGAACACCTGAACACACGAATTACTCAAAGACCAAAAAATCGAAAATTTTTGTAATGGGTTCCAGGCCGGTCGACCGGCGGCCGGTGCCTCGACCGGCCCAGACTTCACCCGTAGGCTTAAATCACTCGTGAGCCTTTTATTTTCCTATCTTTCTTCATTCTTCTTGGTTTCTTCTCCTTTGTTTCTTCTTTCTTCCTTCAAAAACCCCACAAAAACTCCATAAAAACCACCATAAACTCCACCAATCCAACACCCAACCTCACTACTAACCCACTATTCAACACAAAATCATCACCCAAATCAAAAACCTCAACTTTTTCCCATTTTTTCCCAAATTTCAATTGACTATCACAAGAACTCACCATGGCTCAACAACCAGCTAGGAAGAGAACAAGGGCTCAACTTGAGGCGGAGTTGGAGGCTAGGCTCCAACAAGTAGTAGCGGGAATGGGTCCGGATGACGACTTTCCGGATGTCGTCTTCGTTAGCGAGATTGCGCGAGGTAAGTTTCAATGTCTAAAACGCCGTAACCTTCCCCATTCCCGTTTCATTTGTAGGAATTCTATGCGCAATTTCGGCCTTGATACGGTCACCCTTGAACTTTTCAAAGGTTTAGGGATGGGGGAACTATACAGTCAACATTTCTGTACTTACCCCCGTCTTACTTGGGAGTTTCTGAGTTCCTTTAGTCATGAGAAAGACCGCAACACGGGCATGGTTAAGATGGTTTCTTTTCGCCTCCTGAATACTGCTTTTAATCTCCCTTTGGAAAAATTCTGTAAGGTTTTGGGTGTTAAATTCCACAAATCTTATAAGGTCCCTGAAAATTTTAATTTGAATGATGTGTGGACTGCAATCTCGGGGATGGAAGTTGAGAAAGGGGCTAAAAAGCCAGCAAATGCTTGTCACAATGCTCCTATTCGGATTTGGCGTCGTTTTGTGGGTTGGACATTGTTTGGGAGGGAGGAGTGTCACAATTTACGGGCCGATGAGCTCTCTATTTTGGCGGCTTATTTGTTTCAAAAGCCGAGTAAATTTGGGGTCAACATTGGTCACCATGTCGCTCTAAACTTCCAGAAAGTGGCTAATGATCCACTTAGCCCTACCGGTATCCATATTGGGGGAATTGTTACTAAGATTGCCCATGCCCTTTGCAAAAATGCACTAGATGAGAGAAATTTGAGGTGTTTGGGGGGATGTTCTTTGTTGACGGAGGATTATATTACATCAAAGCTTGAGTGGGTGGTGAAGCGAGTTGAGGACGGGAAAATGTATTGGAGGATCCGAGGGGTCAACTCTATTCCCCTCCCGAATAGTGCGGCAATGAAAGTTGTTCCCGATAGTGCGCACTATCTCCTCCCCTAGAGGAAGAGAACCCTCCACCACCACTTCAAGATAACCCGGAAGATCAATTAGCTCCAATCACCGCTTTCAGGCGAGATCCCACTGCCCCCGTCACTACCTATAGGAGAGAACAACAAGGCCCCACTTCTACTACCATGCCTTATGTGAACCCCTTCTTTATGCATCAACAACAATGGCGTCCTTGGCCTCATTCATCCCAACCCGAGGCATCCACTTCTACCACACCTAGCTACCCCCCTTTGGATCCTTCTTTGATTCAATTCATGGCCGACATGACTTTGTCCTCCGAGACGGCGGCTATGGATCGAGAGGCGGCCGCCAAGGCGAGAGAGGAGGAAGCTAGGGAGAGAGCGTTCTTGTCCCAGAGGATGGATAAGATGTACTACGACTTGGCTCTTGGCCAATACTCTTCCTATGATAACTGGTGTAGGGAGGGGTATAGGGAGCCAATTGGCCCGCATCCATCCTACTTCATGTGGCCCGAGGGTGGTTATGATCAGGGTTCCAGGGTTTTTGGGGACTTCAATGTCCAGCATGATTACTATTATGCGCCGGTTTTTGCACAACCGGTAGTTGATGAGGAGGAGGTGGATCCCGAGAGTGCGGCACAGAATGCCGAGTGGTTTGATAGGATGGGTCCCCTGTTCGAGATTTAGGAGGGTGGCGGCTCTGGGTCGGGAGCCAGGGGTGTAGATGAGTCCTATACTGAGGCCGGTAGTGGCCATTTTGATACTACATCCACTGACTTTACTGGATACTCCTGAGGCGGTGCACCCATGAGTATGATCCCTTTTAATCCAAATCTTCATCATGTTTATATTTTTGTATGCATTTAGATACTTGTAATATATGCTAGTCTAGTTATCCATTTAGTTGCATTCATTTAGGCTTGAATTAGAATTTACTTTTGTAAATTATCGTCACATGTTAAGTCTTGCATCCATATAGCGTAGTTTGCATTGTATTTCTTTTGAGCATTTAGACTAGAATCATGCATTTTCATTTTATTCGAAAACCCAAAAAAAATTGAAAACTTTCCAAAATACCAAAAACATGTTATTTGTTTTGAATTCACCCCTCACACCATGTAAATACCTCAGTGTGGGGAGGGAATTCCCAAAAAAAACCCTAAAAACTTGCTTTATTTTTCATTTTTTTCCCCTCCTTTCATATTTGAGTCACTTACTCGAGGGCGAGTAAGACTTAAGTGTGGGGAGGATTTTATTTCTTTTGTATATATCGTTGAGTTTTGAAAAAATTCGAAAAATGCCTAAAAATCGAAAAATTTGAAAATTTGAAAATTTTCCAAAAAATATATGTTTAGATTAGTTTGTATATAGTTTATTTTGTACATATTGCCGTGTGTTTCTTTTTATCTCCATCCATAGGTGCGCCCCACATCATAAGAGGCACGAAAAAGGGAAAATGAAGACGCTTTGGTGAGATCTCTCCTATTTCTCTTCTCCCTTATCTTCTTTTCTTCTTACTTGAGAACGGGATGTGTTGATGACGATGTTGTGAATTTTGTTGATTGGCGTGTGTGCCACTTGTGTGCTGTTAGGAGATAATATTAGCTTTTGTGTCATATAGTCGGTTAGAGCATGTGCATTTAGGTTGTATATATGCTAGATTGCATCATGGCATATAGTTGCATTTAGAAAAAATAATTTTATAATTGTCTTTTTGGAAAACTTGTTCAATGTGCATAGTCTCTTTTAGTTAATTTTTTATTCATAAAGTGTTCATCTTAATCGTGGAATTTTAGACGCTCTGGGTTGTGCATTTCTAGTGAGTTTTGACCCGTCTACTAATGCTGAGTCACGAGTTTGCGCTTATTCCACCTCGACAACCTCAATTGATGTGAATATTCCGATGGTAGAAAGAATTCTTAGGTGACCGTTCTTGCTATGCAACCAACCTTGATTCATTGTTCTTCCACTTTTGCTCAACAAAGGAAACAAATCAAACAAGCTAAAAATTTGAGTCAAGTATCATGTTTTCTTGTTTTCGTCGAGGAAATGCAAAACGGAACTTCTAGGGATTCTAGTTGACCCATATCGAGGGTCCCTTTCGATGCCACTACGGTTGGGATACCCCTATTGTTGGTTCCGACCGCGTGTCCTTGACGGAAACCGTGCGCTTTCATGCCAAAAATTGCAAATCAAAATGCAACTCAAAAAGAAAAAGAAAAAGAAAAAGAAAGCAAAGTGTTGAAATGAAAGTTTTGCAAGCAATTAGACTCAAAATATCATTTTCCTTTTATCCTTCTTGAATCATTTGCCCTTGAGTTGCATAGTGAGACGGGACGATCCTTGTGTCTCATTTATTTGAGAAACGTGAATTCCATATGCTATTGTGCTTAATAATGTCACGAGGATTTCATTTCCATCTTCCACTTTATCGCTTTTGACCAAGCAAATAGTAGACGGGGTTCAAAATTATCATTAGACTTGCACCGCTAGGAGGCGAATATTTTTCCATGCTTTATGATACTAGTGGCTTATAAGGATCATGCATTATTTAGACGGTTTTCCTCTTAGATATCTCTGTCACATGGATGAGGCGTGTGATTTTTCTTTTGTTAGATGCATCTTGGTCGTGTTCCTACGTGCTTATCATTTGGATGCGTCGCGATTTTTGAGCAAGCCCCTACTTTCCTTGCAAGGAGGTACTCTACCTCATGAGTATCTCGTTGTGAGTTGAAGGGACGGAGGAGGCCCGTTAATTGCCTACCGTCGGATATTATTAGTAGTTTAGATAGTAGCCTTAGTATTAGTGTAGTGATTGAATAAGGGTACTTATGGGTCTCGAATCTTGTTTACTTACTCGAGGACGAGTAAGTCTTAAGTGTGGGGAATTTTGATAAGCATTTAATTAGTCACATTTTTCCTCTCATTTTCGTCCCCATTTTGGTCCGTTTACACGGAATTGCGTGCCCTTGATTGCATTTTGCTTCCCGATTTCCCGTGCTATGAATGTCGATCTTAATTTGTAGGAATTAAAGCGGAAATGAAGAAATCGGAGCATAAAGGTCTTGTGTGACACCCTCAAATTTGCGGAAAGAAAAAAAATAATTTAAATAAATAAAAGATGAGAATACGTTTCTAATAGGTTCGCTTTAGTGAAAATCGGTAAATTTTAAAACCGGAACCTACTATTAAATATATTCATCATAAAAAAGGTGTCTTAAAGAAAACGGTTCATAACAAAAAGGAAATAATATTATACATAAAAATTATCCAAAACGGGAGACGTATCTCCCGTATAAATACGAAATAAAAGAGTGTATAATAATATACAATCCTAAAGAACCGAATATAGGTCCAAGGTAAATACTTCGCTCGCTAGCTCGTCAATGTACCCAATGTATGCATCACAAACCTGCCAACCGCATTAAATATAAACACGGAAGCCACAGTCAGTGGGGAGTAACTCCGAGTTCTCCCAGCCACGAAATGTCGAGTTTAATAAAACATGAATAACATAAAAGAAGAGTATATGGAAAATACAAATCTTAACATATACGATATACTTTTCATGTTATGAAACAAATAACTAACATATAACCTAGCATATGAAAGCTATCATGTGAACCGTTATTTACTTAATACACGAGGTAGGTAAGCCTGGTATGCTAGCTCAGAGGTTACCTTTGACATTACCATGATACACTCAAACCCTAATCAAACATAAAATCATGTGAATCAGTTAACAACCGGTAATCCAAACTCTATCAACCTTAGCCGGCTTGCATCTCACCTTCTAAGATTCATAGAATCATACAAACATGAAAGACCAATACGGCTACAAACAGGCATAAGTTCTTAGAACAGTCAATAGTCGACTCCTGTAACTCGAGGCTATACCACAAGGTAGGAAAACATCCTAGTCCTAGACTGATCAGACCTAGCGACAACAGCTATTCCATTCCCCTTCTCATGACATAACCGTACACGAGAAACTCTACTAGGCGACCCCCTAAGCAGAGATGGCTAGTACTTAAGCTGGCTCCCTTCCCAACGGAACTCTTAGTCTGCCATGCCCTCGACTTGGGGATACGCCCCCCCCCGGCCCCGTACACAAACGCTATCAAGCTGTGAACTATATACTCGTTAAAGATAGTACGGGCCTATCAATGTCATGGTCCAAGATACTCATTTAGAATTAGAATGGTCAAGACGCCATATACTCATAATTCTCTATGGGTACTTAGTCAACACGACACCAACCATATAATCAAACAGTCACGGAAAAACATCCTATCATGTGACTACTTGCATATAAATAATAATCAAATATCATATCGCCTCATATCTACTAAGGCTAATTCATTAATTAAATACAACCTTACTTGAAGACAAATCCCCGACCCGAGTCCCGCGACGGGTCATCAGTCAAATCGTGGCTGACTAGATCTTAGTTTGACCAAACCCGTTGGATCAAACCGGCTAGAAACAGAGTCTTTATCACATAGACATAAAATCAACCTATTCATTACATGTTATTTTAATAAAACTTCTAACATGTGAATTATTAAATCTTACGTAAAACCCCGCTTGACTTAAAGGATATCAAAATAAACTACGATCTCGTCTTATAATTTCTAACATGTGAGAAATAATAATTTTATGAAAAACCTTTTTAATTAAATATTCTACTTATTAATATTTCCCACTTGCTAAATATTACAAAACACGATAAAAATGACGATAACTCAAAAACCGTCACAAGTCCCAAAGTGGGACCCACGGGCTGAGTTGGGCCGGACCCACATGGGCCTGGATGGGCCCCACGGCCTGTTTTGGGCAAAATGGGCTGTTTTGGCCTTTTTAACGGTTTTACTAAAACCGTTTCTAATTATTTCCCGCATGCTTTAACATAATTAAACCCTCCAAACAACAATTAAACAATCAAACATCGACACAACCCAAAGACCAAACCCCGGACCCACCATGGACCAGCCCAGACCGGGTCTGAACCGGCCTGGACCGGCCGGTCTGGTCCGGTTCACCACCACCACACTTTCCGGCCACCACTAAACAACCACCCCAAATTCCACATTAATTCTAACATGTTTTTAATTAACAACATCCATTTTTTAAACAATCAAAACAACCATCAATCATACAAAAATCATGATTATGAAGAATCATCCCAATTCATCAAGAACAACCAACATGTTATAAAATCATAAAACACCATAATAACTACTACTTAACATGTTACTAACTAAAAATCATAAAATCATAATAATATGAACAAAACTAAAGATGAACCTAAACTAAAGAAAAACCAAAGCTATGTAACATATATCCGTCGAGTACCTCGGAATCGTTACCTTAGCTAGCAAACCACTTAGCACCAAAATAATAAGAAGTATATAATTAAGAAACCCTTCTACTAATCTTCACCCATAATATACGAGTCTCCAAACTCGTCTTCAAAATCTTCCCCTATAAGAAAAGACAAGAAAACATCATTAGTACTTAAACTTGATTTTTCCATAATTAAATGTTGAAACGATTTTGACGGAATTTAAAATAAACCGTACGTGAAGATGGGGAGCGAAGAGGAGATCCTAGAAATATAAGTTAGGACGGATTTAATTAAGAAATGAAGATTTTATGAAGGTTTTGCTCAAGAACGATGAAGAACAAATGATGAACGACGAAGAACACGAAGAACGATGAAGAAAGTGATATTTTGATCTTTATTTGATTTGTTGAAAAATGAAAAGTTGTTTGTGAGTGGAGTGTGTGTGTGAGCCGTGTAAATATAGGCAAAATAAAAAGTCGGGTTTTGAAATTGTTGTTACGTAATTGACTCGCGTTTAATAATTATTTTACGGTAAACGATTAAATATAATTAACGATAAAGTTAATTATACTAAATATCAAGATATTATGATATTGTAATGAAAAATAATGAAAATATCAAGCCCTATTAGAGGGTGGATGAGCCGTGTGGTTTTGTGCTAGACGGGTCAGTTTTGTAAACGATTTGCGTAATTTCGTTAACTGATCGATAAAGTTAATAAATATCTAGATATTTTGATTAGTTTAATCAAAATAATTAAAATATCTATTTGTGAGTGGAAAGCGATGACACGCGCGTGTGACTCATGCCAAAGTCGAGTTTCGATTTTGTTTCGCGCTTTACGATGAGTCGGGAATAGTTAAATGACGTTCGGTTAAAACCGTAAACGTTATTCTTTAAATTCCGAATAAATTCAAAATAATTATATTAAATTATGATAAATCTTAATAAATCTAAATAAAAATAAATCAAAAATATTATTTTTTTAAATAAAATTTCGGTCTTCAAACTTATGAGGCGAGTCGGGAAAAAGTCAACGGAAGTCAAAGTTGACTGAAAAGTCGAGAAAAGTCAAAGATGACTTAAAAGTCAAGAAAAGTTTAGGACGACTTAAAAGTCAAGAAAAGTCAATGACGACTTTTAAAAAGTCAAGGAAAAGTCAAAGACGACTTAAAAGTCAAGAAAAGTCAAAGATGACTAAAAACAGTCTTTTCATGAAATCTCTCAGAAATTCCAAATACGAACGCGGAATTTCAAAATAAGACTTGGAACAAAAATTCCTATTTTAAAAACTTAAGTTCTACTGAAAAGTGTTAGTAAATATTTTTACTAGAAAAATCGGGTATTTTTCGGGTTGTTACAAAAATACGACAATTTTTTTTTAAAATTGTAGCTCTCGGAAAGATCAACGATTTGAAAAAAAATTTAGTCTTTTCCGATTTTTTAAACTTGATTTATGGCCACTTAAAGTTTCTCGGGTCTAAAATTTGGGTATTTCGGGCAAACTACCAAAGTTTGGGGGTACCGTGGGAATTTTCCGATAATTTTAAATTTCATTTAAAATAACGACGACGCCCATTCCATATCGTAAAACGGACCACAAATAATAACGATATAAAACAAGAAATACATGTCGGTCTATCATCATCGGGTGTTTGGCGGGATTTCTATAAATGCTCGTATTGACGGATACGGGTATCTACAGAGCCCCCACTTTGACTGAGGCTTGGACAAGGCAAAAGTCAAGGTATACCCCAAGTCCACTGACCTGAGGATTCCGCGGGTCGTTTAGGGTCTATTAGACCTGCGTATATAAGCTCGCCAGCCATAAGGCATGGAGACATACCTGAAACACGGTTCTGGATGCCACAATTCATTCGTCGCTTTCGCAATATTGGTCATCGACCCAAAACATCGTTAACCCGTATCGTAGTTCAAGCTCACTGGCCTGTAGCTTTCTGCTGCTTCAGCCCAGATATTAATATCTTGTTATTCATTTGAATAAAGACAAGATTTGCATTCTGCTGGAGGAATAATTATCAATTCCGGTGAACCGCACATGGAACGATTCATCGAATGGGTGCTCGTTCGTGCTAACATTTCTTGGGAGCATTATGCCGTGAATCTCATCCTGTTTGTTTCATAATGGGCTCTGGCGCTGATGGCGACATAGCCCCTAGTTGGAGCATACTCTGCAACTTTGATCACAATTCATATAACACGTAATTCGCGTAGCAACATTTTGAGGTTTAAAAATTCGAATGGGTCATCGACCGAGCTTTAGTTTGAAAATGGATCATTGATCCGCACTTTGGTTTGAAAATTTGAAATGAGTCATCGACCCGTACTTTGGAAATTTTTGAGAATGTGATGGGTAAACACGACTTGCATTTCTTCGGTTTTTTGTTTTGTTTTTATTTTTACTTGTTTTCCTACCTTTCTTACAGGTTTGGCTTACTGAAAGGCCTGGGTTGATCGACCCTCCATTTAACCTGAAAAAAATACCGCGTCAAAAACCTCACCAATCAACAAAGACACTATGTTTCTGAACAAGAATCCCCTTATTGGCGGGAGATGCTGACCATAGGGGCGGGTTCCCATGTTTATTGGGCTCTACCCTGACTTCATTTGAACTCATTTACAGGACTTCATGACATTAACCGAACCAGGTATGTCACTTTATTGGGTTTGGATCACTCCGTATGCATTTACCCGTATCAAGTGCGTCGACAGTTTGGTCGTCGGTAAATTGTCCCGGTCATAGAGGCTCCGCTGGATCCTTCTGCCCTTATTTTATACTCTAGGTGCCGAACTTGGCTCCAAGCCTAGCATCGCCGGACCATATGGCACGTTCCCAAGCCTTGTGAATCGACTTGGGTTTCTCCTTCCTACCTTAGGTGGACCATTGAATCGAACGCTGATGCTAGGAAGAGATTGCAGAAAGATGATGTCGCCTATTGGAGGGACCGTGATGAAAGTTTACAAGGCCGGGTATTTTTCAATCGGTTGACTTCGAGTTTGCCTGAGACCGAATCTAGACCTGGCGCAAATCTTAGGGTTAGACCTAAGGCTCCTAGCGTGTGGGAACGATTGGGTGCCACGAATGAAGGCGGACCGACGCTTGCAGAAAGACTTGGCTCTCGGTCGGATGTAAGAGAGAGATAGGGCCCGCGAGAAGATAGTGTGTTACCTCTGAAGACACGGGCCAAAATGATGATGGGTGAGACACCGTCTCGTCGTGATGAGACACGCAACTCAGCTAAGGATATGCAGTAGTTAAAGCTTTATTATCTATTATTACTAACTATGTTTTCCTTTTCCTTTCCTTTGATTTGTTTGTAATGGGCTTCACCCGAGATTTATTGGAATAAACAAGTACTCCCTCCAATTAACCATGTTGTTCCCTTTTCTTTTGGACACAAGGATTAAGGAAATTAATTTGGACCACACAAAACACACTACCCTACATTCAATTAAATTTGGACCACACAACTACTCACAAATAAGGAAAGAAGGAACATCACCACACTTAGCTCAAAATAGAAAGAGGGAACAACATGATTAATTGGAGGGAGTATTATTTACTATAAATCTCCAGTTTCTGCATCAAAATTTTTATTTTTGTTTACAAAATGTCGGTTGTACCCTTATAAAGAGTAGCCTACGTATCTGCTTTTCAGAAGAATCAAACCGAGACTGTAGTTCTTACTAAAACATTTCATGCATCGCCAACAAATGCCAAACTCAAAACTTAATCTAAATACAATGCAATTCAAAGATTATTTCTTAACATTTGAGAATGAGGTCCTACGGATAGTATTTCTTCAACTGATCCAAATTCGTTGGGTTAGAGAAGTTATTTCCATGGAAATAAGTCAATCGGACTGCGCCTCCTGTCACGATTTTCTTCACCAAATAAGGACCCGCCAAGTTTGGTTTTAATTTACCCCCTGGGTCAACTGGTAGTAGTGCACTAACTGATTTCAACACGAGATCGCCTTCTTTGATCCCTCGAGGCTGCATCCTTTTATTAAAAGATCGCTCTATCCTTTTATGATAAAGCTAGACTTGATACAATGCGTTTAGACGCCGCTCATTCATCATTATTAGCGAATAATACCTAGCTTGAACCCAATCGGCTTCCGGGACTTGGCTCTCAAGCAATATCCTAAAAGATGGTACTTTAGCTCAATAGATTGGACCGCTTCCGTCCCATATGTCAAATTGTACCGGGTTGCATCCGTTGCAGTCCTAATTGAAGTTCTATACCCCCATAGCGCGAAAGGTATCTGATCCGCACCATTAGTCTGAGGTTGGTAAGGTGATGATTTGTGGCGTTTTATCTTGTCTTTTTCGAGCAATTCGGCAGTTTCAGCCTGGAAGTGGGTCCCTTGATCACTGATCATTTCATGTGGCACCCCGTATCTACAGATGATGTCATTCTGAATTAGTTTTTCTACTTGGTTCGCAGTTAGCACCTTCTATGACCTGACGTCTACCCATTTCGCGAAGTAATCGATTGCAACTAGAATGAAACAATGCCCTCCTGTCCCAGAAGAGTTTACTTTCCCAATGATGTCTATTTCCAGGGTGACGTCACGGTGTATAGCACAGAAGGTGGCATATCTTGTATATTCGCGAATATCTGGCAATTGTGACAATGTCGGACATACTTACGACAATCTGTTTCCATTGTCATCCAACAGTAGCCAAGTCTCATGGTTTTCCGGACTAGCATGTGAGCATTAATGTGTGGTACACATTCCCCGTCATGGATTTCTTCCTAATTTTTTGCGTCGACTTCTTGTCGACGCATAAATACAAAACACCCTGCGTGGTCTTTTTGTATAACTGCCCGTCGTTAGTCTTAATGAATTGAGTTGATAACATTCGCAGTGCGCGTTTCCCACGCACATCGAGACCTGCAGGGTATTCTCCCGTTTCCTTTAATTTTAGAATTAATGCATACCAGGGTTCAATTTCATTTCCCTCAGCATCATCAATTGCATTAACATAGGCGGGCGCCGATATTCGTTCGACGCACAAAGGCATACTATCCATATGGTCAGGGATATTTATCAAAGCTGCCAATTTTGACAATCCATCAAAGAATTGATTTTCCTCTCTTGAGAGGGTGCCAAGGCGGGCGCCAAACATACTGTATATCATCGAAAATGTTTTCTAACTCTTCTATTTTGGCTTGGTAGGGTGCGAAGCCGACGCTCTTGATTTTTCAGGATCCTGTGGCCTGGTTGACAACCAAAGACGAATCCCCACGTATTATCAATCTCTTTATGCCCAATTCCTTAGCGCTATGCACACCTAAAAGGCACGCCTCATATTCTGTAGCGTTTTTTGTGATGGTGAAGTCTAGTTTGACTGAAACGGGCACATATTCTTCTTTTGGCAAAATAAGGAGGACACCTATCTCATATTCCATGAAATTTGATTCTCCATCAAAGTATAAATCCATTTGTCATCTTCGATGTGTACAACATCCTCGTCTGGAAATTACCACTTATCGATAACTTCAGATTCTTTGATTGGGTTATCGGCAAGGAAATCTGCAACATCCCTTCCCTTTATCGCTTTTAGCGGCACGTATATTCGGTCAAACTCGAATAACATAAGTGTCGATCTTGATATTCTACCGTTTAGCACTGTTTTTTGAACAAATACTCGACCGGTCCATTCTAGAATATACTCTCACACTGTGATTGAGAATATAGTGTCTTAACTTCTTTGTCGCCCATACCAAAGTGAGACACATCTTTTCCACCATAGTTTACTTTGATTCATATTCCAAGAAATTTTTACTAATGTAGTAAATTGCTCTTTCCTCTTTGTCGACAGTTTGGGCCAACATTGCCCCCATTGCAGTATCCGTAATTGCTAGATATAACGATAGTGGTAACCGGGCTACCGCTAGACTAAGGACTGGTGGAGAAGATAAAACTTCCCTTATCTTATCGAAGGTAACTTGGCATTCTTCGTCCCATGTGACGTGTTATACGACCTTCAGTTTCTTGAAGATCGGCTCGCATATTATGGTTAGCTTCGCGACAAATTGGCTTATGTACTGTACTCGGCCCAGAAAACCTCGGATTTATTTCTTGGTGGTGGGATGGGGCATTTCCATTATGGCTTTAATCATTGATGGGTCGAATTCGATGTCATGGTGGCTAACGATGTAACCCAAAAGCTTGCCTGAGGTGACCCTAAACGCGCATTTCTGCGGGTTTAATCTCATGTTGTACTTCCGTAACCTCTCGAAGAATTTTCGTAAGGTACAGAGATGGCCATCACGTTCCTTCGATTTCACGATCGTGTCGTCGACATATACCTCTACCACTTTGTGGATTATGTCATGTAGCAACGTCGTTTCCGTTCTTTGATAAGTAGCCCTGTCATTTATTAACCCGAATGGCATAACTGTGTAACAATAGGTTCCCCATTGTGTCATAAAAGAGGTCTTGTGCATATCTTGCTCGGCCATATTTATCATATTGTAACCGACATAACCATCCATAAAGGACCATAATGCATGATTCGTGGTGTTGTCAACCAAGATATCGATGTGAGGTAATGGGAAGTCATCTTTTTGACTGGCTTTGTTCAAATCGCAAAAGTCCACACAAACGCAAACCTTACCGTCTCTATTCGGAACCGGAACTATGATAGCTACCCAATCTGAGTATTTTGACACTTTGATGAACCCGGCTTTGAACTGCTTATCAACCTCTTCTTTGACTTTCAAGGACCATTAAGTACGCATTCTACCTATTTTCTATTTGGCTGGTTTAAAACCTGGCTTGATTGGGATTTTATGTTATGCGATCTCCCTATCGACACCGGGCATGTCTTTGTAGGACCAAGCCTATACATCCTTGAATTCATTTAGCAAATCCGTAAACCCCTTCCTTTATATGGGATCCAAGGTTGTTCTTATCTTAAGCTCTTGTGGTTCTTATATGGTTCCCACATTAATGGTTTCGCTATCTTTGATGATCGAACTCCTTTGGTCGTATTCTTCTAACCTTTTTACTAAATAGGGAGGTGGTTCTACCTCCTCTTCCTCTTCTTCTTCCACCTGCTCGTCTTCGACCTCATTCTCAATGTCATTATTAAAAAAATCATTTTCAAAAATTGAATTGCAAAGTAAATGAGAGAAGTCGTAAGCAAACTGTTACATCTTATTATTAATTTGGAATTGCGCGAAGTGCGCTAATATTTCGGCCAACTGATCAGAGGTTAGTGGCGGGACATGAGTGGTATTCGGGACAAGCCCCGGAATACCTGCATGAGACGCAGAAAAAGGAAAGACTGGGGGAGGAACACCTTCGACACCTATCGCCTTAGGCCCAGCCTTAAGACTCACATCAGATTCGGACTCAGACTCAGACTCAGAGTCAGACCGAGAATCATCCTCTGGCTTGAACATCTCTCCTTTCCCCGTAGTCATTTTGAAGAGTAGTCCCTTGTTATCAGTCCATTTGATTGTTTTCCACCATCCAGATGCAGTCCTATGAGGATCTACATTAGTAATGAGGGTAGATGGATTGAAACGGTCGCTTCTCGTGATCGTACTTATCAAATCTTTGTTTGATATCTTTGGTTTTCTTTCTTCTCCAAGGAGGAGACCCATAGCTTTCCCATCTTCAATTGGGGTGGGTTTATTTTTATCATGGTGGCTATCATGATGTCTTCAGGAATATAGTTGCAATCCTGTAATATTTTGTTTCGGGGACCCATTTGTTAGCCCTTGAGTCGAGTGTTGGTTCAGGAGAGTCTAGCCATAATATATCTTCCCCGGATTTCACAAACTGGCTGTTTAGAGTCAAAGGGTACGACTTCATTTCAATGTCTCGACCTTCGATTGAGGTTTTCTTCTTTAGGAAATCTTTGTCAGTTGGCTCGTACCCGAGCCTAAACCTAGTTCTATTAGGAAGGGGTGACTTTATTCTAAAGGTATCCTTCCTTCGGGGATACATCGAGAAGCCAAAGTGCTTCCCAGTCATGAGAATTGTCTTACAAGCACGACTTCCAGTATATAGGTCCATGTTTGCTATTTCGAATCCAGATTCGATAGCATTTATGATCTTGAACCCATAAGACTCGATGGAAGTATCCGCCTATACTTCTGAGGTTATATCTCCTCCCGTCACGACCATAGGAGTAGCATTAATGGTTACTAAATCCCCTTTGAGAAGGATTTTGATCTTTCGATGGAGGGTAGAAGATACGACCCTTATAACATGGATCCAAGGCCTACCGAGCAACAAATTGAAATATGAAGCAAGAGCTATCACTTGAAATTTCATTCGCTTCTCAATTTTTTCCACATTCACACCCAAAGTGACGCGTCCAGTTACTCGACGCAGTGTGCCATCGAATGCTCGTACCGTTTGCGTGGTGGGTATAAAGTCATTTTTCTCAAGGCCCGGAATAAGGGCAATTCTTAAGGGAAGGGCGTTAATTGTGGACCCGCCATCGACGAGAGTAATTGGGAGTCGTTTGTGGTGGCATTCTACCGTGATGTAGATGGCTAGGCAATGTGAGACCCAAATAAGGGAAGATCTTCGTTAGATAAGGTCACAACATTAGTGAGCCGTGGCCGATTTTGAAAAACGAACGAGACCATGTAATCTGGGGAGGTATTGGGTGATACCTTCATATTCATTAGTGCCCACTGTAGAGCTTGTCGATGTTCGAACGAGCAGAGCATAAGTTCCCTGATAGAGACATCTACTTTAGTGTCTTGGAGCTGCTTGATGAGGGAGGCCTTTGAGGTCGACCCCTCACCAAGTGCCTTGACTATGGTGGTCTCTTTGAGTGGCATAGTATTAGGGATATCCCCGAAAATGGAAGGACGATCTGTCCTTTCGAGGAGAGGAGCGAGCTCTGAACGAGTCAAGTGATTGGACTCATAGAAGTCCCTCCACATTCTTGATATTTCTTCCTGGGTTCGTGGGACGGTTGCACCTTCGCTGAGATAGATGTCTTCTTCATTGTCATCCCAAACCCCATTAATTTTATTCCCGCTTCGGAGAATGTACGGCGTACAATTGATGGCAAAATCCCCGAATTGAACTTCGTTCTTGGCTCGAGGAAGATATTTAGAACAATCCACGTAAACCGTCCCGACATAAAATCCGGTGAGGCGACAAATGGGTCGTATTAGGTGAGACACATCAATGTTGCGTTTGCGTGATCACCGAAAGGGTTGTTCACGTTGTTGGGTTTAAAGGTTGGGATCAGAATCGTCCCATTCTCAATCCTACCGTGGATCTCGTGTTTGAGACGATAACAGTTCTCTGTATCGTGCCCCTTTCCTTGATGGTAAGCACAATAAGCATTTGGCTTATAACAATTCCCTTGTCGATCGGCAGGTGGATCTTGTGTGGGACTAATAGGGTTCAATTTACCCTGAGCTGAGAGCCTTTGGAGAGCATATGTGTAGGTACACCCAATGTCAGGGAATACCCTTGGCGTTTGTCTTTGTGGCCTTTTAGAAGTTTCTCCTAAAAAGGCTAATAGCTTGGATATAGTTAGCAGTTGTAGATACCTTTACTTGGAAGACGGGGCACCCTGATATCCCTTGGGCTTTTCAGCCTCCGCCACTCGGACATCATCTTCTATTTTTCTTCCGACCCAGATAAGTTCCTTAAACGAGATGAAGTTTTGGTACTACATAGCTTTCTGGTAGACAGATCGTAGATTCTTAACAAACTTGTCTACCATTTCAGTCTCTTTTGGTCTTTTCGACAGTTTCACGCTTTCAGCGCGCCGTCAGTTGTGGAATTCAGTAAATCCCCCCTTCTCCCTCTGGGTCATTACCTCGAGTGTTCTCATGGTGGTTTGAATTTCAGCATTCTCAGTAGTGCTTACAAAATTCCACCGCAATGTCTTCGAATGCATAGAAATTCTTAAGATCAAGGTCGTAGAACCACGCCTTCGGGTGTTCTCCCAGCGATTGGGCAAAGATGTGTGATACCATCTCTGCGGGTACCCCTTTCAGTGCAAGGTACTCTTTGTAGGATCGGATGTGCTGAAGTGGGTCTTCATTTCCCTTAAACTTGGAGATGTCGGTCAAAACAAAGTTAGTTGGTAGCTTGTCTTAGACTAGAGTATACCCTGAGCGTTCTCATAATGCACATTTTCTCCTCGAGATAGTTTCAGTTTGTGAAAACCCTCGCGATAGCGGAAATAAAACATAACAAGCATGCAATTTATATAGCGGAAAATACGGTATTTTGAAACATTTTACATGCCAAAATAAAAGTACGACGAATGTCAAATAAATACAAACTAAAGTAGAATATACTACAAAGAGACGTAGTCTCTCAAAACGTTATCAAATATCAAAGTTGTTTAGCAAACTAGCTAAGAAACGTCTAGGGGTGAATCGTCGAGGCCAACGCCCGCTAGCTCACACCCGAACCCAAAATACAACAAGCAAAATCCATCCAAGCAACCTGTTCATCCATGAAAACATGAACGCCACAGTCGGTGGGGAGTAACTCCGGGTTCTCCCAGCCATATCACAATTAACATACTTAAACAGAAATACATAAGTAGAAGCATACATATATAAATATACATGTGAATTACGAGAAGGATAAATAGGCATTTCAATATTTAAGGTATAGGTGTTGGAGTAAATGTCCTCAACAATAGTGCGATCATATAATTAAATCTCGATAATAAGAATACAAAGGGATGATGAATATTAAAGTCAACTGGTCTACATAAATCGGTAACGATTGGCTCAATTGAGTTTGACGTTACTGTCGCATGATGGTGGTGATCAGTTGATCCCTTGAGGTCACACCTAAAGGACAATCCCCAAATCATGTACATTAATTAATTGTATAGCAATACAGATTAATTAATCCCTTAATTTGAACTGTTTTAAAGTGAGAATTATATCTTATTGTAATATGATTAAATAAGATTCATTTTATTAATTTAATTGTTATATTACTAAGAATGCATTATGTTTATGAAACATTTGAGATAAGTGAAATTGGTCGATTATAATTACAAACAGTTGTAGATTATATTAACCAAATATGAGATGACCCATTTTATTAACATGTGATTATAAAATGTGACTTAAAATGTTAAGTCTAATTTATTTGTTATGAAATTGCATTTAAATTGGTTAAATTCACTTTTATAAGCAAAATTACATGTTACTTGTCACATGTCACACTTGTGACAAATGACAAATTACAAAAGATAAAATGGAGTCCATTTTATGTGTAGGAGCCGTTTTTCTTAAGCATGGTTAGGGTGTTAATTGTTGTTGGTTTTATTACTTAAAACATCATCATTACCCCTAAATGCCTAAACCTACTCTATTGCTTTTGGGTAAGACAAAAAGCAAAAGGCTCCCACCTTCCCCATGTAGGGTGGCCCGTCATGCCATGCATAATAAGGAGATTTTTCTCCTTATTTTGTAAGCTATTGATCTCATAAGTTCATACATGCTTATCTCTCTTAAATCTTACACTCTCTCACTAGAAATAATTTAAGAAGTTTTTCCTTAAAACAAAAGTTCAGAATTTCTAATAAATTACTAAGGTAGTAATAAGAGTTATTAGAAAATATTTTTAAGGGCTACTATTATATTACTAGTGTAGTAATATTTGTGATTTTTGGGTATTGTCTTGGTGCATCTAATAGGAGTGTTCTTACACTAAGAACTTGGAAGTTCATCCCTAACATTGTAAGCTCAAGAACAAAGTAAGAAGGAGTCCTATTTTGTACCCATATTTGTTATAAGATCAATGTAAGGAAAAGTTTCTTCTTATCTTTGTATTTTATTGTTATGCATGCATAAGATCTACTTAGTTTAGAGTAAACTAAATTAGTGCTCAAATCATAACATATGTAAAACCGACTCAAAGGGGGATATATGAAAAACCGTCACAAAACATGCGATACAAGCGAATGGGATATCATATATTCTAAACATGAATATTTAAAGCTATTACGTAAATTTATACGATATACGAACCATACAAACTATTATAAATGAAAGTATAAGAAAAATAGAAGAAGAATTTCCAGCGGGGTGCCAGCCGTTCAAGAGGACCGGCCGCCAGCTACCCGGCTGGCACTTCATCAACCAACCAAAAATCGTCAAAAATACAGCGAGGTCCCAGCCGGTCAGGGGGACCGGCCGCCGGGCACCCGGCTGGGAACAACACAACACAAAAATAAAACTTTGATTCTGCCGCGTCGCCAGCCTGTCGGCTGACCGGCGGCCGGTCGGCCGGCTGGGAACCACTCTACCAGAGAACAACAAGCTTCAACATCAATTCTCAACAATCATCAATAACTATTATCAACTATCAATAATCATCAACAATTATCAACAAACAACAACCATCATCAACAAACAACAACCATCATCAACAAACACAAATTCTATGAATACTCATCCTATCCTAAATACATTTACTAACATAAAAAAAACACATTAAAACACGTATTGATATCGAGTAATCCTTCACCGTTACCTTTTTGCGTCTTCATTCTTCGTCTAGGTCCTCCTCTACTAGGTAGTAGTCTTTGTCGAGGTCTTGAAGGTCTCCACCTACAATTAGACAACAAAAGATGAATATAATTCACCTTTGAGAAAGACGGATAAATTGAAAAGTGAGAAAGACGGTAATTTTATTACCAATTAAGATAGAGGACGATGAGAGGGGAAGATTATGATGAAAATTTGCGGATTTGAGCAAGGAACGAAGGAATAGTGATGATCTTGAGCTTGATCAAAAATGGAGCTTAGGTTTCTGGTTACTTGTTGAGGAAGAAGGAGTAAGTGGAAAAATGAGGGAGTTAGGGTTTAAGGGGATATAAGGTGAGTAAGTGGAAAAACATGGAAAAAGCCCAAAAGCGCCTTAAGGCGTAACTCACACGGAATTTCGAGTAAAGTCCGATTACGAACTCGGATTTGCTAAATTAGACACTGGTTAAATAAATTCTAGACTAAAACTAAAATTTCGCTGAAAAGTATCCGTATAATATTTTTAAAATACAAATAGGGTACTTTTGCGGGTGTTACAATCACCCTACCTTTTAAAAAGTTTCGCCCTCGAAACTTGAGCGAAAGAAAGATACCTTAATCGAATAGGCTTGGATATTTAATACGCATAGAAGCTTCCGGTTCCCACGTCTCTTCTTCAACATTAGCACATCTCCACAAAATTTCACTAAAGGCACCACATTACTTCTCAACTTCTTATCCTTGCGATCTAGAATGCGGATTGGCTTCTCTTCAAAGGACAAATTCGGTTCAAGCTCGGGCATTTCTGCTTGAAAAACATGGCTTGGATCGCTAATGTACTTCCTCAATTGAGAAACATGGAAGACATCATGAACTTTATTCAAATTCGGTGGCAAGTCCAACTTGTAAGCTACGACACCAATTCTTTTCACAATATCAAAGGGTCCAATGTATTTCGGGCTTAATTTACCTTTTACACCAAACCTTGTAACACCCTTCATCTGAGATACTTTCAAGAACACTTTATCTCCAACTTCAAATTCCAACGGTCTTCTTCGGACATCGGCATAAGATTTTTGTCGGTCTTGAGCTGCTTTCATTCTATCTCGAATGACCTTCACATGATCAATAGTTTCAACAAGAACATTGGGGCCTAAATCACGAACATCACTCAAATCATTCCAACAAATAGGACTTCGGAATTTTCTTCCATAGAGAGCTTCATAATGAGCCATCTTGATCGAGGCATGATAACTATTGTTGTAAGAAAACTCCACCAACGGTAGACTCTTCTCCCTATTAGATTGAAAGTCGAGTGCACAAGCCCAAAGCAAGTCTTCTAAAGTCTGAATAGTCCTCTCGGTGTGAACATCGGTAGCGGCATGGAATGCGGTACTCATCAACAACTTACTACCCATGGCTTCTTGTAAGGCCTTCCAAAATCTCGAACAAAACCTCGGGTCTCGGTCGGATATGATCTCCTTGGGAATACCATGATATCTAACGATCTCATCAACATAGGCTTTCGCTAGTCGATCTAAACTCCAAGTCTCTTTGATCAGGATGAATCTAGCACTCTTGGTCAAACGATCAACAATAACCCAAACGGCATCTTTACTTCCAACGGTCCTTGGCAAAGCCATGACAAAATCCATAGAAATAGATTCCCACTTCCAAAGTGGAATATCCAAAGGTTGTAGCAATCCACCGGGCCTCTTGTGTACGATTTTTACTTGTTGGCTAGTAGGACATCTTCCAACATAGGACACAACATCGCCTTTCAAATTCGGCCACCAAAATTGTAGCTTCAAGTCTTTATACATCTTATAACCTCCGGGGTGGATAGAGTAGGGGGAAAGGTGAGCTTCATCAAGAACTCGCTTTCTAAAGTCAAGAGCATTAGGTACGAACAAACGGTCATGTAGTCGAAGGACACCTTTGTCATCAATCTTGAAGTCTTTGGCTTTTCCTTCTAGAAGTTTGGCTTGAATAGACTTGTAGGTAGGATCATCAACTTGGCTTTCGCGGATCTCGCGTAGAAGAATGGGTTCGGCAACCATAGCACCAACATAATCAAATCCACGTTCCACGAATTCCAACTTCAACTTTCGAAACTCGGCACAAAGATCATCGGGTAATACTTACATAGCATTCAAGGCATGAGAAGATTTCCTACTAAGAGCATCGTAAACAACATTGGCCTTCCCTTCATGGTATAGCAATTCAAAATCATAGTCATTCACCAATTCCAACCATCTTCTTTGTCTTATATTCAACTCCTTTTGAGTAAATATGTACTTCAAACTTTTGTGATCGGTAAATATGTGACAATGAACACCAATAAGATAGTGTCTCCACACTTTCAAGGCATGAACCACGGCGGCTAATTCCAAATCATGAGTAGGGTAGTTCACTTCATGAACTCTCAGATCAATTGTCTCGAGGCATAAGCAACCACTTTCCTACTTTGCATAAGTACACAACCCAATCCCATCTTTGAAGCATCACAATAGACATCAAAGTCTACACCATCTTCAGGTAAAGTCAACACCGGGGCGGTAGTCAACCTTTTCTTTAATTCTTGAAAAGCAGCTTCACAAGCTTCATTCCATACGAACTTGGTTTTTTTCTTCAACAATTGAGTCATCGGTCTAGCAAGCTTTGAGAAATCTTTGACAAATCTACAGTAGTAACCAGCTAAACCAAGAAAACTTCGGACTTCTCTAATATCGGTTGGACTCTTCCAATCAACAACGGCTTCAATTTTAGAAGGGTCTACCATCACACCTTCTTTAGAAATTACATGTCCAAGAAAGGACACCCTAGGTAACCAATTCTCACACTTGGAGAATTTGGCAAACCATTTTTGACGACGAAGGACACTCAAAATATTCCTAAGATGAATATCATGCTCTTCTTCGGTCTTAGAGAAAATAAGAATGTCGTCGATGAAAACAACTACACACTTGTCAAGATACTCACTAAAAGTGTAGTTCATTTGATCCATGAAAATAGCGGGAACATTATGAAAGTCCATAGACCATGATTAGACTCCTCTACTTAGTTACCAAATTACTTGTTAATTTAGTATTTAATGATCTATGTAACATGCATGCAAATATAAAGACATTTATATTAAAAGAAGAAATTTCCTCACATTGATATGAAAATAATATGGGCACAACAAGAACTCCTTCTTGTTGTTCTTGAGCTATAAATATGGATGAACAAGAATAATCTCCAAATTAGAAGGCCTCCTTCAAGTTGCACCAAGATGATACCAAATAATATACCCTTATTATTAACTAGATAATAAGATAGATATTATGCTACTAATATTAGTATATATTACTACACTAGTAATACTTAGGAAATATTAGTGTAATGAGAGTTTTAGTAAGAGGATGAGTTTTAGAGAGAAGTGTGAATTAAGCACAAAATCAAGTGTACAAAAATGAACAACTATTGTCCATTTTATAAGCATGATGGCCGGACCACATAGTCCCATATGGCCTCTTATATTGTTTAATTTATTCACATGCAATAAGGTGGAGTGTAGAAAATGTTAGAATGATTAAAGTATGTAGGTAATGTCACAATCAAAAGGAGAATTGTGTAAGAAGAAAAGAACAAAATCATTTCTTCCTACATATGCAATTTCCGACCTCATGTGCCATATTATGGTCCATTTTGATTTTTTGATATTAGTCCCACAAATACTTATTAATCATATGCTTAATTATCTTGTATAATTAAGTGTTAATTTGATCATATAACAATTATATGACACAAATAAATAAATAATATGTACTTAACATTTTAAGTACTATTTTACCATTATATCAATATATAATGGGTCCCACAATGCTTAGTTAATTTATTTTACAACTCCTTGTAAATATAATTAACTAATTACCTCTATCTCAAAACCTCAACTAATTTAGTAATTTAACGATTAATTACTAAGTTAAATCTTATTTAATCATATTAAAAAATAAGATATAAATTTATTTGTCAATTATCGCATAATTGAAAAATAAACTTAATCGAATTTGAGTTCATAACTCAATTTCTAATAATTAACTCTCGTACATATCGAATATATGTAATGGACTAATTAACTGAATCATATACAAATAATTAGTTACTATTTGGATTTCATCCTATAGGTGTGACCGAAAGGGATCAGTTGATCACCGCCGTCATACGACAATAACGTCAAACTCTAGTCAGCCAACCGTTATTGATTTACGTTAATCAACTGACTAAACATATATATAGTCAATAAATATCCCAATTATATTCCTTAATAAGATTTATCATGTGGCGCACTTTTGTGGAGGACACCTACTCCAACAATCTCCCACTTGTCTGACACAAGTGTGCGTCACCAATTCTCTTGTCTCTTTATCACATCTCCCACTCAACGCAAGGTGTCTTTCAGGTCGCACTTGCGATTGATAATATCTAGAGTGGTTTTCTCGATAGGGAGAGTAACTGTTTGACCGGAAAATCTACCATAGATCTCTTTCCGAGCGTGGCCACGCATTTACAGTAACTTCTCCTCGAGTGGCCTAAAGATGTTTGTACCCAACGTGGGTGGACAATTCCTGTTGATCCATCTACTCTGTATGATGCAGATCACCATGATCCAGAAGAAGTCCATCGGCCTCCTTTTACGGCACGGCCTAGAACATCAACCAAAACCAATCGGAAACTGCACCGACTCAGATAGACGGTCGCCAGTCAAAAGAATCGACTTATAGGAATAAGATAGAAGACCCTGCCACGACCAGGCATCAAATAATTGATTTAAGGGTCTCTACAATTTCACTGTCCGACAGAGTGTCATACAGTCTGTCTATGTAAACGACCAGTCATCTCCATGACCCCATGGTGCTGAACCAACCATCGATCGACTTACAATCTAGTCACTTCGAGACGTCACCTCATTGAGTGACTAGGGACAAAATACTAAGTTCGTCCTATTCACTTGAATAGGGTCCAACATTGTGTTACAATCTATTCGGATAAACAAAGTATTAAATTTAGTCAAACTAAATAAAAGAGTTTATAATAAAACTCGAACAATGAATGCAATTATCATTTATGAAATAATTAATACAACATTCAATTATTACATATTACTTAATCTAAAGGAATTCTGGTACACGTCTCTATCCCATTGTGATGACATGACCATCATGCTTAGCCTTTGACAAAGGCTTGGTTAAAGCATCAGCAATGTTGTCATCTGTCCCAACCTTACAAATGTCAACTTCCTTTCTGTCCACGTAATTTCTAATTACATGATATTTCCTAAGTACATGTCTAGACTTGTTACTAGACTTGGGCTCTATTGCTTGAAAAATAGCCCCACTGTTATCACAATAAATCGTGATAGGATCTTTGGCAGTAGGGACTACTGTTAGTCCTTCAAAAAATTGCCGAATCCACACAGCTTCCTTTGCAGCTTCAGACGCTGCAAGGTACTCTGCTTCTGTTGTAGAATCCGCTGTAACGCTTTGCTTGAAACTCTTCCAGCAAACAGCTCCTCCATTCATCATATAAACGTAGTGATAAGTGAATATTTGTATGATTTTAACCCCCATTTTAGCTCGGTTTTGTATGTGATTTATGCTTTGTTAAGCCATTTTACGAGCTAATATCGTCTTCTAGGCGAATTCCTGTGTTCTAACCTGTTTTGTAGGGAAAGTGACATTTCTACGCCCTTTTTCTATATTCCCGAGCATTTGTCTAGAACCCGATGATTCGAAGAAGCAAGCTTGACCATGTCAAAGGCATTTCAAGAAGGTTCACTAACTCGAAAGAGAGAAGAAGCAAAGACAGTTTCGTAGTTGTCGGAAGATCAACCCATTAGGCGGAAGAATTCATCGCTTTACATCAAACCCTATCAACAAATCCGATTGGAGAGGTCAAGGGGGATGATGGAAGTCAAGTCAAGCAAAGGAAGATGAAACGTTAGTCAACCGCTTCTAGATGTCCACTTACCCGATCGGGTAAGTGTGTACCCGATCAGGGATGTCTGCTGCTGCGGCCAAGATGCTCCAACTTCCTATTTTTGTCTTATATGTTTAATGTTCGACCCCTTCTCCACGAAACCCTAATACTATAAATAGATGCTCCAGCCCCTCTTCTCATATCATCTCACACACTCACATCTACATCTTCTTTAGAAATCTTCTTTAGAATACTCTTTTCTTTCCTCTTTAGTTTTTAGTCTTTCTAGTTTAGATTATTTTCTTCTTTTGTCTTTAGTTCATAGTTTATTTCTGTCCATTTCATATCAAAACATTAGTTTAGTTCAATAAGAATTTCAATCTCTGTAGTCTACTTTGTTGGGTACAAGTATTGTAATTCAAGGAACGATTACTCTATGCAAGGGATTTCTATTATCGTTATCGCTTTCGTTGTTGATCGTCACCTAGGTATTCCTAATTTATCCTTTGTTTAATGTTCTTATTGTTTTCTATTTTATTGTTATTTTCTCTTTACATATTGTCTTAGATTCATTTTTGTAACAACCCGAAAAGTACCCAATTTTTCTAGTAAAATTTCTTAAGGATACTTTCCAGCAAGGTTAAGTTTTTAAAATAGAATTTATTGTTTCGAGTCGTATTTTAAAATTCCGAGTTCGTATTTGGAATTTCTGAGAGATTTCATGAAAAGACCGTTTTTAGTCATCTTTGACTTTTCTTGACTTTTAAGTCGTCTTTGACTTTTCTTGACTTTTTTAAAAGTCGTCATTGACTTTTCTTGACTTTTAAGTCGTCATAAACTTTTCTTGACTTTTAAGTCATCTTTGACTTTTCTCGACTTTTAAGTCGACTTTGACTTTCGTTGACTTTTCCCGACTCGCCTTGTAATTTGAAGACCGAAATTTTATTTAAAAAAATAATATTTTTGATTTATTTTTATTTAGATTTATTAGAATTTATGATAATTTAATAAAATTATTTTGAATTTATTCGGAATTTATAATAAGGTTTTACGGTTTAAACCCGAGCATCATTTAACTATTCCCGAGTCATCGTAAATCCCGAAACAAACACGAAACCCGACTTTGGCATGAGTCACACGCCCATGTCATCCTTTTCCACTCACTTTTGGGATATTTTCATTATTTTGATTAATCAAATAATAATATCTTAGATATTTATTACTTTATCGATCCGTCAACTGAAATTACGCAAATCGCTCGAAAAACAGATCCGATTCCTCTCATTTCTCACGGCTCTTTCCCCTCTCTTAGGCCTTGATATTTTCCTTTCTTTTCATTATAATAATATAATATCTTGATATTTAGTTTAATTAACTTAATCTCTAATTATATTTAATCAATTACCGTAATATAATTATAAAATCCGAGTCAATTCCGTAACAAAAATTTCAAAACCCGACTCATTATTTTCTCTATAAACACACGGCCCAATCCCACCATTACTCACTAACAACTTTTCATTTTACAATAAATCAAATTAAGATCTAATTAATCGTTCTTCATCGTTCTTCATTCGTTCTTCGTCGTTCTTCATTCGTTCTTCGTCGTTCTTGAGCAAAATCATCATAAAACCTTCATTTCTTAATTAAATCCGTCCTAACTATATTTCTAGAATCTCCTCTTCGCTCTCCATCTTCAAGTAACGGTTTAATTTCAAATCCGAAAAATCGTTTTTCAACATTTAATTATGGAAAATCAATTTAAAGTTCTAATATGTTTTCTTGTCATTTCTTATAGGGGAAGATTT
>JAIUZE010015582.1:0-23673 GCA_022085475.1 Heliosperma pusillum
TCTCATAGGCAAAATGACTCGAATTTCCTTCAAAGGTGTTGGAATGCGCGCTGCTGACCTATTAGGACTCATACATACTGATGTGTGTGGACCTATGTCAATCAACGCTAGAGATGGCGATAGATATTTTATCACTTTCACGGACGATTTGAGTAGATATGGATATGTCTACTTAATGAAGCACAAAAGTGAGTCCTTTGATAAGTTCAAGGAATACCAGAATACGGTTGAAAACCAGCTGGGTAGAAAGATTAAAGCACTACGTTTAGATCGTGGTGGCGAATATCTTTCGAATGAGTTTGATCAACACCTTAAAAACTGTGGTGTAGTACTACAGTTAACTCCACCTGGAACACCTCAATTAAATGGTGTGTCCGAACGGAGAAATCGAACATTACTTGATATGGTTCTGTTGGAGCTAGTGTCCTCCGCAGTTAGTGTGATAACAGCTAAGGTTCACAGGGTATACTTTGTATTATAATCAGTTGATTAACGTTTATCGATAACGGTTGGCTTGCTAGATAAGTTTGACGTTATTGTCATACAGATGGCGGTGGTGATCAACTGATCCCTAAAAGTCACACCTAAAGGATGTGTTTGAGAGATGTGATTATTTGAGAAAATAATCATAGTGATGCCTTATTAAATGACTAAAAGGTTAGTCGATGTATTTGACTAAAAGGTTAGTCAAATGTGATGATGATACGATTATTTAATAACGATTAAATAATGTTAGCTGGTAATTGAATATAAAATGTTATATTTAATCAATCTATATAATGTTGGTCTAAGCTAAATGTAAACTGTTATATTTAAGTTGGCGGATATGTATTACACGATATTATTATGGTGTATTGGTCCGGCATTACTCGGTTTAATGTGACGGTCCATTACTAGTAATAATTAGAATACATATTACATTATGTACATATAAAATTATATGCTAACTACCTAATATAGGTGGAGATAAATAAGGAAACTAGGGTTTTTGATTTTTTCTTTTCTTCTTGCAATCTTACGGCTCAAGTGAGGATTAAGAGGAAGAAAAAGAAACCCTAAGGACTGGAATCTCACGGCACACACAAGTAAAAAGAGAGAAGAAAAATTCTGATTTTTTATCTCTCTCATTCATCTTCATATTGATCATCATTATACACACAAAAATTAAAAGTAATTTTGGGTATTCGTTCTAGCACGACGAAGGCATTTCTTGAACCATCTTGGGTGTATCGATTAGGAGAATACCTACTTTGGTATTTGTTCTTAGGCCTTTTACTAGGACCGAAGGTTATTTCTTAATCTCTTGTTTTATTATGCAATTTCATTTATGTTATGACTAGAAATTCATATAGTTATAATTTCATTATAATCTGAAAAATTTAAAGGGAAGTATACCGATATTTCCCACAGGTTCGATCCATGATGAGTCACACGGTAGTGCCTGATTCATTGTGGGGCTATGCTCTTTTGTCAGCTGCTCTTATACTTAATCGAAGTCCGTCTAAAGCTGTTGACAAGACTCCATTTGAAATGTGGAAGGGAACAGTCCCTAACTTGTCCTTTATTCGGGTTTGGGGCTGCGAGGCTTATGTCAAGTGGAGACACGAGGATAAGCTCGGCCCGCGATTGGTCAAGACATACTTTATTGGTTATCCAAAAGGAATGTTTGGTCATTACTTTTATTCGCCTATCGAACAACGTGTTTTTGTTGCGGCTAGTGCGAAGCTTCTAGAGAAAGAATTTCTCGAGAACAAGATGAGTGATAGAACCTTTTATCTGTCGGAGATTCAATAACCAACAACCGAGCAATCGATGGAGGAAGATGTTCCTTCATCTTCTGCTGCGGTTAATATTCCTGAGGAACCTAGAAGGTCGGGTAGAGTCTCCATACCTCCAGACAGATACATTGGTATGGTCGAGGAGAACGATAGAGACGATGTTTTGCTCCTAGAGAGTAACGAACCCGCTACCTATAAAGGAGCCATGACCTGTTCCGACTCAAAGCTATGGCTTGAGGCCATGCAATCCGAGATGGACTCTATGTATGAGAATGACGTATGGGATCTGGTTGATTTGCCTGATAAGGTTCGGCCTCTTCAGTGCAAATGGCTTTACAAGATAAAGCATTCCGTAGGGGGACAACCAGACACCTATAAGGCACGACTAGTGGCAAAAGGTTTCACTCAAGTGCAAGGATTGCATTATGATGAAATTTTTGCACCCGTAGTCATGCTGCGTTCCATTCGGATAATCTTAGCGATTGCCGCTTTTCATGACTATGAAATTTGGCAGATGGACGTGAAAACCGCCTTCTTAAACGGTTATTTGGAGGAGGAGTTGTACATGGTACAACCCGAAGGTTTCATTGACCCTAAAAATCCTAAGAAAGTGTGCAAGCTTAAGCATTCCATTTATGGACTTAAGCAAGCTTCTCGGAGTTGGAATCATCGTTTCGACCAAGTCATAAAAGCAAATGGTTTCACTCGATCGGTTGAGGAACCATGCTTATATGTCAAGTCGAGTGGGAGTAAAATCGTTTTCTTGATATTGTATGTCGATGACATACTCTTGATAGGGAATGAAATTCCTCTCTTATCTTCGGTTAAGGTATGGTTAAAGAACCATTTCCACATGAAAGATCTGGGCGAGGCACAGCGCATATTGGGAATCCGTATCTACAAAGATAGATCACGACGGATGTTATCACTCAGTCAGGAGTCTTATATAGATAAGATTCTTGAAAGGTTCAGCATGACCAACTCCAAAAAGAGGTATCTTCCAATGACGTCTGGGATGCATTTGAGTAAAGCTCAGGCACCCAAGACATCTGAAGAGGTCGAGCGCATGAGTCGAATTCCTTATGCGTCAGCTATAGGATTGATCATGTATGCCATGATATGTACATGTCCAGACGTGGCATATGCTTTGAGTATGACCAGTCGGTACCAAGGCAATCCATGTGAAACACACTGGATCGCTGTTAAAAATATCCTTAAGTACCTACGAAGGACTAAGGATTGGGTATTGACTTATGGAGGAGAGACTGAGCTTTGCGCAACCGGTTACGCAGATGCTAGCTTCCAAACGGATCGGGATGACTCGAAATCTCAGTCTGGATTCGTATTTACTCTTAATGGCGCTGCGGTCAGCTGGAAAAGCTCCAAGCAGAGTGTTATAGCAGATTCTACGACTGAGTCCGAGTACTATGCCGCTTCAGAGGCTGCAAAGGAAGCTATATGGATGCGTCAATTCTTACAAGGACTTGCCATAGTTCCTAGTTCGAATGACCCGATCACCATCTATTGTGATAATAGAGGTGCCATCTTCCAGGCTAAGGAGCCTAAGTCTAGCAACAAATCTAGACATGTACTTCGGAAGGCTCACATGATCAGAGATTACGTGGAGCAAAAGGAGATAGTGATAGACAAGATTGCTACGGATGATAACATAGCAGATCCTCTCACTAAACCGTTAAGACATGATAAGCATGTAGGGCACGTTACTTCCATGGGAATTAAACGTGTTCCTGAGTTGTATTAGCTGTTTATATGAATTAGATACATCTTTTTCATATACTAATAATAACTTCATCGTATTGTTTTCATATTTTGTTTTTCATGTGGATTGTATGGACAACACTGAACACCATAAAGTGAACTAAATAACATTATATGTGTTTTGGTACGTAATCGCCTACATGAGCTGATAACTCTGGCTATTATATTGTTAAGTCGATTGATGGTGGGTTCAACGAGCCAAAAGTCAAACTGTTGACTGATCGATCACAAATACGAGTTATAAGGATACCTCGTAGGACATTGTAATTCGTGACGACGTTATGGAGTCCTAAATGTTTAACAACATTCGGTGCCAGGTCGTGGATTGGACGTCCATAGTGTTCCTAGAGTCGATTCTTTTGACTATCGACTGTCTCTTGAGATTAAGGCAGTTTTTGGGTGACTTTGGTTTCTTTCTCACGGTCGACCGTAACAGGAGGCCAAGCAGATTTTTACTGGGTCATTTCATACTGTGCTTACATCTGCAGGATTCGAGTTGAGGAAAATATCCAACCATTTATCAGGTTTTGTTATTTCTCAGGGCCACTCGAGGAGTAGTAACTGAAATGCATGGCCATGCTCGAATAATGATTCGTTTATCAGTTGAGTTACTCTCTAGTCGGGAAAACCACTCTTGATACTGATCACTTGTAAAATACGACCTTTGTGAATGCGGATTTTGCAAATTGTTTTACATTGAGTGGGAGAAATTTAAGGATATGAGAATCGGTTATCGCACATACACTTGTAAGGACAAGTGGGAGATTGTTGGAGCTAGTGTCCACCACAGTTAGTGTGATAACAGCTAAGGTTCACAGGGTATACTTTGTATTATAATCAGTTGATTAACGTTTATCGATATCGGTTGGCTTGCTAGATAAGTTTGACGTTATTGTCATACAGATGGCGGTGATCAACTGATCCCTAAAAGTCACACCTAAAGGATGTGTTTGAGAGATGTGATTATTTGAGAAAATAATCATATTGATGCCTTATTAAATGACTAAAAGGTTAGTCGATGTATTTGACTAAAAGGTTAGTCAATGTGATGATGATACGATTATTTAATAACGATTAAATAATGTTAGCTGGTAATTGAATATAAAATGTTATATTTAATCAATGTATATAATGTTGGTCAAAACTAAATGTAAACTGTTATATTTAAGTTAGCGGATATGTATTACACGATATTATTATAGTGTATTGGTCCGGCATTACTCGGTTCATGTGACAGTCCATTACTAGTAATAATTAGAATACATATTACATTATGTACATATTAAATGAGATGAGAACTACCTAATATAGGTTGAGAGGAATAAGGAAACAAGATAATTCTTATTCTTTCCTCTTAATCTCACGGTTCAAAGGGAGTATTAAAGGGAGAAAAATCTGTTTTTCTAAAACCCTAATCTACTTCTAATCTCACGGCACACTAGGGTGAAAAAGAGGAGAAAAATTCTGATTTTTGACTCTCTCATTCATCTCCATATTCATCATCATTATACACTCAAAATTAGAAGTAATTTTTGGGTATTCGTTCTAGCACGACGAAGGCATTTCTTGAACCATCTTGGTGCAACGATTAGGAGAATACCTACTTTGGTATCTGCTCTTAGGCCTTTTGCTAGGACCGAAGGTTATTTCTTAATCTCTTGTTTTATATTATGCAATTTCATTTATGACTAGAAATTCATATAGTTATGATTTCATTATAATCCGAATTATTTAAAGGGAAGTATACCGATATTTCCCACATAAGGTCACAAGATCGGTCGATTCAATTATGCCCTTTAGATCTACAATTTAACATGCGATCGCTATCATTAAACGAGTTCTATTCAATTATCGTAGCCTATCTTAGTCTTAACCCGGCGGTGTCAATCCTAATTCTAGAGACTAGTTAATTAATCCTGGCCAGTAATCAAACAACTAGAATTAAATCGATAATCAAACGATAACCATGCAATTGCAATTCAATCAATTAGTCCACCCCTTCTAACAATCCTAGATCCCCTTTCAACCCTAGAAAGGAATTTAGCTACTCATAACGATATAAACAACAACAATATTAAATAAAGTAAACATGATTAACAACAATGAAAAGATGAACAAAGAATAATTAAAGAACAAGAAGACAATTAAATTGAATAACGAAGAAAGATTGAAGAATACCGATTACAAGATGAACTAAAGACAATCGTCTTTGATGAATAAATTCCAGAGGAAAAGTAAACTAATTTAGGGTTTCTGATTTAAAGCATAAAAGCATTAAAAAGCATGCCTAATTATGAAAGACGAGCTTTCTTTTTATAATACAAAAGATCTAATTAATTAGGTTAAAAATTAGGAAAACACGAAAAAGCCGTCATAAACTAGCTTGCTCGATCGAGCAAGGGACTTCTGCTCGATCGAGCAGCCATGACACCGACTCGATCGACAACTTTTCTCAACAAAGGGAATAAATGACACAATTGCCAACATACTTGCTACACCCATTTGATATTCTTTTTTTTCAGAAATCCCGACCCAACCATAGTAGACAAGTAGATAAGAAAAACATGCAACTGCGACTGTCCCGATAACGTAGGCAAATTCTAGGAATGTAGCTAATAGATGGGTTATAAAACATGCTACAAAGGCTCAAATGGGCTAAACATAGAGAACTCAATAATAAGGGTATAAAATCAAGTCTTTTTGGCTATGTGAGGCTTATTTGAAGAGAAAGAACCGCCTTTTCTCATGCACTTATCAGACGAACGCGTATAGTATCAAGAAACGAATGTCACACTTATGCAATTTGATGTTACATATTCCACAAGGAGTACCACACTCAAGCCTAAAGACAATGAGACCAGTTTATTGATGTTCCTAGCCTAGGAAGCTCTATAGACCTCAGAATTTTAAGTGGTTTACCAACAAAAATTGCCAAATCTAATTAGCATAAGGTATGTCAAAAACGGTCAAGACTTGTCCTATGAGCTTTGTTTTCAAAAAATAGGAAGTCAAAACAATGTACATGGACAGCTTATTTGGGATTCAAATGCAAAAACAATGCAAATTATCATCATTGTTATTCAACTTCACCAAGACTCGACCTAATAAAATAAAAAACATGTTTTTGGATTTTGTAAATTTTTCAATTTTTATGATTTTTTTTTTCTTTTTTAAACACACAACTGAAATAAAGACTCAACATAAATAAAGACTCTCCCCCAAACCTAAATGTCACAGTGTCCTCAGTGTGACGCTAACAGCACATCAATCACATATCAAC
The DNA here is from genome assembly GCA_022085475.1 of Heliosperma pusillum. Classification (NCBI taxonomy): domain Eukaryota; kingdom Viridiplantae; phylum Streptophyta; class Magnoliopsida; order Caryophyllales; family Caryophyllaceae; genus Heliosperma; species Heliosperma pusillum. The sequence continues at coordinate 6,838 of JAIUZE010015582.1, forward strand.
CAACAACAGCAACCTAAAGGACACAACTAACAAAGGGAAAAGGGGAAATAACTAAAAGAAAATAAAAGAAAGTACAAGGATAGATAATACCAGCTGTGAAAGATCAATAGCCTCCCCCAAACCAGCTGCAAAATGGGGGTGTAGTGACTAGCTGCCACTACTACGCCTGATCACCATCATCATCATCATCATCATCATCATCATCATCATCATCATCATCATCATCATCATCTCCCCTCTGAGCAGCACCAGAAGAAGAAGCCCGAAATGGCTCACCAAACCCACCAACTGGAGCATCCGATCGGATAGGAGTATACCAAGAACGACCCATGCAACCAAAATCGTAATTAAACTCCTCGGAAAACTGCTAAGGAGTCACCCCATAATTATCAAACACACCAGTCTCGTCACCCGGACCTCGGTAGTAACTCGGCGGAGTCCAACCAGCAGTGGCATTAAGATCTGTCCGCATAAGGTTCTCCCAAAGTCCCCTCATCACCAAGTCATTGTTAATTCCTTGGTGAATCCTAATCTCCCTCTCCAAAGCCGGATCATAGGAATAAGCAGGTGGAGGGTAAGGGTACGGAGCTGGGGTGGGTGAAAAGTGTGGAATCGGGGTGGTGGTGGCCTGAGTAGAAGAAGATGGGGTGATCCGCCGACGAGGTCGACGGTTCTCGGCCAAAGCAAAAACAATCTCAGGTGGAACCACATAAGAACGAGGGGGAGGGGTAGGTCCAGTTTCAGGATCATGGGTAGACAACCGCTCCGTAGAAGGGAGACGGTTATCGGTATCGGGAAGAGCTATCCACTGGGACCCCCGTACTCGCCACTGAAATCTAGCGTTTCCTAACGCATTAATCCAACAAAGGGTGTGGCGTAAGTACTCCTCGTCTACTCTAAGGGCATGAAGCGGGGTCATTGGTGTGTATCTACGGTCTCCCCTAAACCCAGTAAGTCTCCTAGCCAACCTAGTGACCAAGGCACCACAATCTAAAGAATGCTGGGTAGGGGAATTGACCCTCCAGAAAGCATAACACACCAAACCTGTCGGATGCAAATAAAAATCATTCTCACGCTTGGGGTTGAGGGTAGAAGCAAGTAACAAAACCTCATGAGAATTTAACTTACTAAGGTCCTTCCTGGCAAACAAAAGGAGGCTAAAGAAACGCAAAAACAACCTCAGACAAGGATGTTGCACATCATTAACCGCCATAGCGTTAACACGTGCCTCGGGAAGACCAGTAAATAAAGTAAAATAATCAACGGCTTGAAAGCCGGAAGGAATAGCAATAAAAGCATCATCGTCACCTAGAGAAAGACCCAAATGGTTGGCCAATTCAGCATACGACAACACGAAATCCCGATTAAGCAACCTAAAAGACACACGTTTATTCGTCTTGTCCCAATCATAGGAATTAAAAAATTCTAGTGTCAAAGGTCGATATGAAAGCTCGTTAAGGGAATAAAGCCCACCAAACCCAATTCGGTTAAACATATCAAACATAGCATTACCAAAACCGAGTAAATCAAGAACTTTGGGGCACACACAACGAGTAGGGTCCATAGGACGACCCATAAGAAAAGCAAAGCGGTCATGTTGCTCTTGCGTGCTAAAAACGATCCAAGGGTAAGTTGGGTTACTCGGAATCGCTTCTACTTCGGGTTGTCGAACAAGACGGGGTTCTCTACGACGCTTGCTAGTTTCTACTTGTCTAGACATGGCTAATTGAAGTAAATAAAACACACAAACACAACTATATGCTCAAAAAGACGGATTAGCAAACCCTAACTCGAAAAAAATTCAAATTTGAGTCTAAAACGCAAGAAAGGCGGAGCAATGAGCAATATAAGAGTGATTAATTACTAAATAACAAAGCTAGGAAGCAACAACAATGAATTAGAAGCACGGAATTGAAGAAATAAGAAGTAAACCCTAGATTCACGATTTGGGCAAAATAAGGGAGCAAGAACACCAATTTCTTCACAAATTGCACTTAAAACAAGTAGAATAATGATTTTTGATGCTAGATTGATGATTAATTGATGATTTAAATGAGTTTGAGTGAGTGAATTTGAGAGAATAAGGGTGAGGGAGTTGAAAGAGGGACGAAATAAGAAGAAGAATGAAGTAGAAATTGGGGAAAACCTGTCTTTTTGAGCCTCGGGGCCGGTCTGAACCGGGCGACTCGATCGAGCAAGGGGAGCCTGCTCGATCGAGCAACCCAAAAAATTCCAGATTTTCACTTTGCTTAATTGGCTGATGTTGTGGGTGCATGAAAACTCGATCGAGCGCCAGGTTGCTCGATCGAGCAACCTATCATTTGCAGATTTTTCTCGTTTTTCTCTTCCTTTCTCCTTTCTTTCTTTTCGTTTCTTCATTATTAAAGCGACTTCCAATTATATTTCCTGAAAACACTCAATAAAATTGTTAGATCGCTCCCTCACCGCACTCAAGAAAGCACAACTATATTAACTATCCAAACTAAATCTAATTAAACTATAACATTAATAATTAATCTAATTGAAATAAAATTTACAAACGAAGTACAAGTAAATGCCGGGTTGCCTCCCGGTTAGCGCTGGTTTATATCAGGCCCCCCACGACCGTGTTACCTCAAAGTCATGGGGATTTATCAAGAGTGAAGAGGTCTACGGCCTCTATCACCCCTATAAATGCTCCATCATAATATATCTTTAAGCATTGACCATTGACTTTGAAAATCTCACCCTTGTCGGTTTGTAGTGAAACCGACCCAAACTTGTTCACCTCGGTAACTGTGAACGGTCCCGACCATTTGGACTTGAGTTTGCCTGGAAACAAACGCAAACGGGAGTTAAATAATAATACTATATCACCCACTTTAAATTCCCGCTGCAGGATATGCTTGTCATGCCAAATCTTTGTCTTCTCCTTGTAGACCCGAGCACTATCATAGGCATGCAATCGAAACTCATCAAGCTCGTTCAATTGCATAAGTCGTTTCTCACCCGCCAGTGAGGGATCCATATAAAGCTCTTTTATGGCCCACATAGCCCTATGCTCAAGTTCTACCGGTAAATGGCACGCCTTGCCATAGACTACCCGATACGGAGAAGCACCGATTGGAGTCTTAAAAGCAGTTCTATAAGCCCATAAGGTGTCATCGAGCTTACGACTCCAATCCTTCCATGATTTACTCACAACTTTCTCAAGGATAGATTTAATCTCCCTATTAGAAACCTCTACCTGACCACTTGTCTGCGGATGATAACTTAACCCCCGACGATGTGTAACGCCATATTTCTTCAATAAAGAGTTAAGATGGCGTTCATTGAAATGCTTTCCTCCATCGCTAATGAGAGCACGAGGAACCCCAAATCGTGGGAAAATGATCTTCTGAAACAGTTTAATAACTGCTTTGGCATCACAAGTGGGAGTGGCAATGGCTTCCACCCATTTGGAGACATAATCAACTGCTACTAGAATATATTGGTTACCATGGGAAGATGGGAATGGCCCTTGGTAGTCAATACCCCAAACATCGAATATTTCAACTTCCAAAATACCCGTTTGAGGCATCTCATGCCTTTGCGAAATATTACCCGTCCTTTAACATGCGTCACAAGAACGGACAAATGTAGTAGCATCGTTGAGAATAGTCGGCCAATAAAAACCCGACTGCATAACCTTAGCAAATGTCCTTGAGGGACCATGATGACCGCCATATGAAAAAGAGTGACAATGAGAAAGGATGGCATGTACCTCACCCTCTGGAATACATCGTCGATAAATGCCGTCGGCACATTCCCGGAATAGATAAGGATCATCCCAAAAATACCTCTTGACATCGTGTTGAAACCTCTTCTTTTGCTGATAGGATTGATCTGGAGGCATAATTCCCCCAACCAAGAAGTTAGCATAATCGGCAAACCATGGAGTCTCCATGGTAATGGCAAGGAGATGATCATCAGCAAACGAATCATCAATGGGGATGGAATCTCCCCCTTCGAACCCTAGACGGGACAAATGGTCAGCAACCACATTCTCAGCACCTAACTTATCCCGGATCTCCAAATCAAATTCTTGTAACAACAAGATCCAACGAATAAGCCTAGGTTTGGCTTCCTTCTTAGTCAACAAGTACTTCAGTGCTGCATGGTCATTGTAGACTATCACCTTAGAACCCACAAGATAAGCTCTAAACTTATCCAAAGCAAAGACAACCGCAAGTAACTCTTTCTCAGTGGTAGCATAGTTAACTTACGCATCATCCAAAGTCTTACTAGCATAGTAAACAGCATGTAGCACCTTATCCTTCCTTTGCCCCAAAACAGCCCCAACTGCATAGTCACTGGCATCACACATTATCTCAAACGGCAATGTCTAATCAGGAGACTGGATAATAGGAGCTGAGATTATAGCTTGTTTAATCCTGTCAAAAGACTTAACACACTCATCAGTAAAGACAAACGGGGCATCCTTATGGAGAAGCTTAGTCAATGGTTGAGCAATCTTTGAAAAATCCTAATAAAACGGCGATAGAACCCTGCATGACCAAGGAAACTTCTAACACTTTTAACATTCACCGGGTACGGTAATTGCTCAACCACTTCTACTTTAGCTTTATCCACTTGGATGCCTCGTCCAGACACCAAATGACCAAGTATCACCCCTTCAGTTACCATGAAGTGGCATTTTTCCCAGTTTAACACAAGATAGCTTTTCTCACAACGTTGTAAGACTTTAGTAAGATTAGCTAAACAACTATCAAAATCGGTCCAATAAACACTGAAGTCATCCATAAAGACCTCCATAATAGACTCGATATAATCAGAAAAAATAGCCATCATACAACGTTGAAATGTGGCGGGGGCATTACATAACCCAAAAAGCATTTTTCGGTAAGCAAAGACACCATAAGGGCATGTGAAGGTAGTCTTTTCCTGATCGTCGGGATGAATGGGGATCTGAAAGAATCCCGAGTAGCCGTCTAGATAACAAAAATATTTATGACACGCTAGACGCTCTAACATTTGGTCAATATAGGGAAGAGGGAAGTGGTCTTTCCTAGTGGCTACATTTAGCCTCCTATAATCAATACACATCCTCCACCCTGTCACTAGTCTAGTAGATATGAGCTCGTTTTTCTCATTAGTGACGACCGTAGTCCTTCCCTTCTTAGGGACTACCTGAACAGGACTGACCCACTTTGAATCAGAAATAGCATAAATGATTCCTGCATCTAACAATTTCTGCACCTCTTTTCTAACCACCTCTTGCATAGTGGGGCTCAAACGACGTTGACCCTGCCTACAAGGTTTATGGTCTTCTTCTAAGTGGATACGGTGCATACAAAAGTCAGGACTAATACCTTGTAAATCGTTAATGCTATAACCTATAGCCTTTTTGTGCCTTTTTAAAACTACCAACAAATCAGTAAGTTGGCTTTCAGATAGGCTAGCACTGACAATTACAGGATTCATCTCATGGGAATCAAGGAAAACATACTTAAGATGAGAGGGGAGGGGTTTAAGTTCAGGTTTCTTTACCTCGGTAACCTTAGGGGGGTTACCTAAGCTATAAACCTTCTGTGACTTGCACTCCTCTCCTGTGAGAAGTTTTTCCATTGCAACTACTTCTTCACTCCGTGAGCTTCCAGCTTCAGCAGTGCTGGAAATTAAGGCGATCTCCAAAGGATCCCTATTCAAACATAAAGAAAGACAGTCATCAATAGATAAATCAACAATATCGACTCTATGACATGTCTCTTCTAACATGGGGTGTTTCATTGCATTGTCTAAATTGAAAGTGATTGTATCATCCCCCACTGTTAGTGTAAGTCTCCCATTCTTAACATCTATAACCGCCCCCGCAGTATGGAGGAATGGTCGTCCCAAGATGATAGGAATTTGGGTGTCCTCAGCCATATCTAAGACAACAAAGTCAACTGGTATGAAAAACTTCCCTACTCTAACCGGTACGTCTTCTAAAATCCCCAAGGGGTGTTTAATAGAACGGTCGGCCATTTGTAAGGTCATGGTTGTAATAATAAGTTGACCCATATTTAACTTTTTGCATATAGAAAATGGCATAACACTAACACTAGCCCCTAGATCACAAACGACTTTATCAATAGCTAAGCAACCGATATTACAAGGAATAGAAAAACTCCCTGGATCCTTTAGCTTAGGTGGTGATCTGGATTTCAACACAGCACTGCATTCCTCAGTAAATGCAACCGTCTCCACTTCATTAAAGGACCTCTTCCTTGTCAATATATCCTTCATGAACTTTGCATAAGCCGGCACTTGAGTAATCAACTCGGTAAAAAGGACACTCACTTGCAAATTCTTGACCACTTCCATAAACCTCCCAAACTGTTTATCAAGCTTGGATTTATGTTGGCGGTGCGGAAAGGGAAGTGCAATGGCAATGGCAATTGGCTCGGTTTCTTTAGCTTTCGAAGATGAATTAGAAGTGTTATCATCCTGATCAGGGGTTGCTCGATCGAGTTTTCCTGAACAGTAACTTTCAGGAACTTTTCGAGCAGAAATTTTGCCTTTTTCATAGGTTGCTCGATCGAGCAGAGGGGTGTTGCTCGATCGAGCAACCCCCTTTTCAGCCTCTTTTTCGTTGTTTTTCGAACTTTGATCAGCAACTTCCAAGCTTTCATTGGTTTCATCCCCTATCATTTCAGGGCCTTTGTAATGGGTTCCACTCCTCAAGGTGATAGCATTGGCTTGTTCATGTGGAGGGTGTCCTTGAGGAGGAAGATTACCTAGTTGTTTATGTGGATTTTGAATTGTCAATTGGGCAATTTGAGTATCAACCATCTTATTATGAGCTATCAACTGTGAGATCTGAGCATCTTGCTTTTGTTGTATCATAAGACTCTGCTGCAACATGGCTTTCAATTCCGCCATATCATTACTTGGAGGTGGTGGAGGTGGAGGTTGTTGAAAGTTTTGGCCTCCTTGATTGGAACGATTGTAATTACCTTGGGAATTGCGATTCTGAGGAATCACATAAGAAGAACCTTGTTGCTGATGTGGCGGTGGGGGTAGGATTAAGAACATTCTGACTTCGGTAAGAGAAATTGGGATGCTCTTTCGTCCTTTCATTGTAAAAATTGGAGTAAAGTGTACCTTGCTTAAAAGATTGAAAGGCAAGGACTTGCTCAACCGTACTCATACATTCCACTGCATTATGCCCCATAGTACCACATCTTTCACAGGTTGGCTCTTGTTGAACCATGGCATGAACCGTTTGCTTATTTTCCAAGGACTTTGAAGTTTGTAACTCGGCAATTTTGGCAGTCAATGCCTCCAACTGAGCTGCAACTGCATTATCCGAACCTCCTCTCCTCACATTACCCCTAGGATTCCCATACTCAGCAGTGTGAGTAGCTATCTCATCAATTAACTTCCAAGCATTGGCATCAGTAGTGTTATTTTGGAATCTCCCATTAGCAGCAGAATCTAGCAATGTTTTCTGATCATCATATAACCCATTATAAAACTGGTTGCATAAGAACCAAGTATCAAAACCATGATGTGGAATAGACTTGACAAGCTTTTTGAAGCGAACCCAAGCCTCATTAAAGTTCTCATTGGGACCTTGTTTGAAACTTGTGATTTGGCTTCGAATGACATTGGTTTTCTGTGGCGGAAAATATCTTTTATAGAATGCAAGAGCCAAAGAATTCCAATCGGTGATGCCAAGTGTAGCCATATCTAACTCACTCAACCAATCTTCTGCCCCGTCTCGTAGTCAAAAAGGAAACAACACCAACTTAATCTGATCTTGTGTCACTCCACCCGTTAAAGGAATAGAGCAACAATAGTTGGTGAATTTCTCCATATGCTTAGCAGGATCCTCAGTAGGGCTGTAACAACCCGAAAAGTACCCAATTTTTCTAGTAAAATTTCTTAAGGATACTTTTCAGCAAGGTTAAGTTTTTAAAATAGAATTTATTGTTTCGAGTCGTATTTTGAAATTCCGAGTTCGTATTTGGAATTTCTGGGAGATATTCCATGAGTGTAACAACCCGAAAAGTACCCGATTTTTCTAGTAAACATATTTACTAACACTTTTCAGTAGAACTTAAGTTTTTAAAATAGGAATTTTTGTTCCGAGTCTTATTTTGAAATTCCGCGTTCGTATTTGGAATTTTTGAGGGATTCCATGAAAAGACCGTTTTTAGTCATCTTTGACTTGTCTTGACTTTTAAGTCGTCTTTGACTTTTCCTTGACTTTTTAAAGTCGTCATTGACTTTTTCTTGACTTTAAAGTCGTCATAAACTTTTCTTGACTTTTAAGTCATCTTCGACTTTTCTCGACTTTTCATTCAACTTTGACTTCCGTTGACTTTTTCCCGACTCGCCTCATAAGTTTGAAGACCGAAATTTTATTTAAAAAAATAATATTTTTGATTTATTTTTATTAAGATTTATTAGGATTTATCATAATTTACTATAATTATTTTGAATTTATTCGGAATTTAAAGAATAACTTTACGGTTTTTACTCGAACGTCATTTAACTATTCCCGACGCATCGTAATGCGCGCAACAAAATCGAAACTCGACTTTGGCATGAGTCACGCGCCCATGTCATCGTTTTCCACTCACATTAGATATTTTAATTCTTTTGATTAAACTAATAATAATATCTAGATATTTATTTACTTTATCGATCAGTTAACGAAAATTACGCAAATCGTTTACAAAACTGACCCGATATCACCCATACCACACGTTTTTTCTTCCTCTCTTAGCCTTGATATTTTATTTCTTTTCATTATAATAACATAATATCTTGATATTTAATTCAATTAACTTAATATCTAATTATTTACGGTAATATAATTATTATACCGGGTCAATTCCATAACCACAATTTCAAAACCCAACTCACTAGTTTGCTCTATATTACACGACACTCCTCACCCCACTTTACTCACAAACAACTTTTCCCTTTACAACAAATCAAAATAAGATCAAAATATCGCTTTCTTTAATCGTTCTTCGTGTTCTTCGTCGTTCATCATTTGTTCTTCATTGTTCTTGAGCAAAACCTTCATAAAATCTTCATTTCTTAATTAAATCCATCCTAACTGATATTTCTAGACTCTCCTCTTCGCTCCTCATATTCACGTACGGTTTTATTTAAATTCCGTCAAAATCGTTTTCAAGACTTTAATTATGGAAATTCATATTTTAAGTTCTAATAATGTTTTCTTGTAATTTCTTATAGGGGAAGATTTTGAAGACGAGTTTGGTGACTCGTATATATTAGGGGAAGACTAGAAGACGGGTTTCTTAGTTCTTAGTTCTTATTATTTTGGTGCTACTTGATTTTAGCTAGCTAAGGTAACGATTCCGTTTTACTCGACGAATTAATGTCACATAGCCTTAGTTTTGTTTTTATAGGTTTTAGTTTATGTTCATGTCATGGTTATTTAGGATTTGAGTTAGTAATATAGCCTTTAGTTTTATTTATTTGGATTTTGGTTCATCTTTATTTTTGGTTCATGTTTTATGATTTATGGATTTTTAGTTAGTAATATGTTAAGTAATGATTTTTATGTTGTATGGAATTTTTATGTTGTTTTATGATTTTTGATGATTTTTATGTTGTATGGAATTTTTATGTTGTATTATTGTTCTTGATGATTTTTAAGTTGTAGTGAATTTTTATGTTGAATTATTGTTCTTGATGAATTTTTATGGTTTTCATAAGTTATGATTTTTTTTATGTTGTTTATGAAATTTTAACAAATTTAGTGTTCTTGAAGAATTTTAATGATTTTTACTAAGTTATGATTTTTATGTTGTTTATGGAATTTTAACAAATTTAGTGTTCTTGAGGAATTTTAATGATTTTTTTACTAAGTTATGATTTTTATGTTGTTTAGGAAATTTTAACAAGTTTGTTGTTCTTGATAAATTTTGATGATTTTTAACAAGTTATGATTTTTATGTTGTTTATGAAATTTTAACAAGTGTAGTGTTCTTGACAAATTTTGATGATTCTAATAAATTATGATTTTGTATGGATGTATGTTAAAATGGTTGTTTGATGATTAAAACATGTTAGAAATTAATTTGGTGTTGGTTTGATGGTGAACCGTGGGGAAGGGGACTGAACCGGACCAAACCAGGCCGGTCCAGGCCGGTTCAGACCCGGTCTGGGCTGGTCCATGGTGGGTCCGGGTTTTGGTCTTTGGGTTGTGTCGATGTTTGATTGATTGATTGTTGTTTGGCGGGTTTTAATTATGTTAAAGCATGCGGGAATTAATTAGAAACGGTTTTTAGTAAAACCGTTAAAAAAGGCCAAAACAGCCATTTTAGCCAAAACAGGCCGTGGGGCCCATCCAGGCCCATGTGGGGTCCGGCCCAACTCAGCCCGTGGGTCCCACTTTGGGACTTGTGACGGTTTTTGAGTGATCGTCATTTTTATCGCGTTTTGTAATAATTAGCAAGCGGGAAATATTAATAAGTAAAATATTTAATTAAAAAGGTTTTTCATTAAATTATTATTTCTCACATGTTCGAAATTATAAGACGAGATCGTAGTTTAATTTAATATCCTTTTAGTCAAACGGGTTTTGGGGTATGATATAATAATTCACATGTTAGAAGTCTTAATAAAATAACATGAAATGAATATGTTGATTTTATGTCTATGTGGAAAAGACTCTGTTTCTAGCCGGTTTGATCCAACGGGTTGGTCAAACTAAGATCTAGTCAGCCCCGATTTGACTGATGACCCGTCGCGGGACTCGGGTCGGGGATTTGTCTTCAAGTAAGGTTTTATTTAATTATTGAATTAGCCTTAGTAGATATGAGGCGATATGTTATTTGATTATGATTTATATGCAATTAGTCACATGTTAGGAAATGGTTTCCGTGACTGTTTAATTATATGGGTGGTGTCGTGTTGACTAAGTACCCATAGAGAATTATGAGTATATGGCGTCTTGCCCATTCTAATTCTAAATGAGTAGCTTGGACCATGACATTGATAGGCCGTACTATCTTTAACGAGTATATAGTTCACTGCTTGATAGCTTTTGTGTCTCGGCTTGGTGGGTTTATATCCAAGTCAGGGCATGGCTGCCTGATCCGTTTTGGGACTGGAGCCAGCTTAAGTACTAGCCATCTCTGCTTAGGGGGTCGCCTAGTAGAGTTTCTCATAGGCGGTTATGTCATGGGACGGGGAACGGAATAGCTGTTGTCGCTAGGTCTGATCAGTCTAGGACTAGGATGTTTTTCCTACCTTGTGGTATAGCCTCGAGTTACAGAAGTCTTCTATCGATGGTCCTAAGAACTTATGCCTGTTTGTAGAGGTATTGGTCTTTCATGTTTGTATGATTCTAGGAGTTCTAGAAGGTGAGATGCAAGCCGGCTAGGATTGATAGAGTTTGGATTACCGATTGTTAACTGATTCACATGATTACGTGTTGATTAGGGTTTGAGTGTATCATGGCCATGTTTCTGAGAGGAACCTCTGAGCTAGCATACCAGCTTCCCTACCTCGAGTAATAGTTTATTATCGGTTTCACATGATAGCTTTCACATGCTAGGTTATTTGTTAGTTATCTGTTTCATAACATGAAAAGCATATCATATATGTTTAAGTTTTGTATTTTCCATATACATTGCTTTTATGTTATTCATGTTTCATTAAACTCGACATTTCGTGGCTGGGAGGACTCGGAGTTACCCCCCACTGACTGTGGCTTCCGTGTTTATATTTAATGCGGTCGAACAGGTGGTGAATGCATACATTGGGTACATTGACGAGCTAGCGAGCGAAGTATTCCCTTGGACCTATATTCGGTTCTTAGATTGTATATCATTATACACTCTGTTAGTTCTGTATTTATACGGGAGATATGTCTCCCGTTTCAGATACTTTTTATTGTATAATATTATTTCCGTTTTGTAATGAACCTTTTTATTTCAGACACCTTCAGTGTGTATTTAAATTATTTTTTTTCTTTCCGCAAATTTGAGGGTGTCACAGTTGGTATCAGAGCTATTTTGCTCCCGACGCACGTTTGTGTACCCTTGCATAAATAACTTGACCTTAATAAAATAATAAACTGTGAGATAGAATGGTAGGATGGGTAGATTAGGATTTATGTTGTAGTCTATTTGTTTATGCTAATTGTTAGGAGTAACTTAATTTGTTTTGTCTCTTATGAAGATGGTTGGACCGCGTGTAGAAGAGATCGTTGATAGTGCCAACCAGGTCCCTCCTCATAAAGAAGACAATTGCCAAGGAGGCTATGCTTGGGTGGCTAGCCAAATTGCTCGGAGCAATATTACGCCTTATGGTGGAATATGTGTTACCTAGAAGGAGTATCCTCTACCGAAGATTTGAAGATTTATAAAGCCTAATTGAAGTGAATTCTTTCTTCATCTGCGAATTCTCTCGTCCTTATAATATTATGCCCTCTTCTTTCTAGCTAGGGGTTTCTTTCTCTTCCAACCTATTTACATTTTTGAAATTTCTCTTAATAGTTCCTCCATTATACCATTGGTATTCTTACCTTCCTCTTGTAACATTGGTATGGATGTCACCCCATTGGTATGCGGTATATTATTCTTAGTCGGAAGAACTTTGGAATTTTGTGGAATATTAGTGTTAATTGGAATGAACTTGTGATTGAGGAAAATGGTATAGATCTAGTTTCACCCTATGGTGGTGAGAGTTAGTATCCTTGAGGAAGGAGTGGTAAGGTATGTTTAATGATTTTAATGCTAGATGCTTGTCATGACTTGTGTGTAAATAGTTCATGATATTCGAAGGTGTAAAGTCGAATGAGTAGGCTATTACTTCTTAACTCATTGGTAATTTAGTCTTTTGGAATTAGAAGTTAGTATTGGTTTGAAGACCATGCTTATGATATGTCTATTTTGGAGTAAATAAGAAGTTCGAATATGGTAACTAACCATCCTATTAAGCTAGTTCCGTGTTTAGATAATTATGAGGATTTGAGGATAAACTTAGGATGAAATTCTCCTAGTGGTTTTTAGACTATGAAAACTTGAAGTTGCAATATCATTTCTTTTTTAGGATCGAATTAAGCATAATGGTGGTTGGTTGTTGTGGTTAAGAGTTTTAGTGGTTCTTTAAATGTTACTTGAAAAAAATTTGTTGTCGTTAAATGTTGGACCCTAACGAGAATAAATACTTTGAGGAATTAAGATTTGGATGACACAACTTGAGGAATATCGTCATAAGCGAAAAACTGATGTATTGAGAGTTTGGAAGAGATAAATAAATTGATTTACGGTTGCATTGTCCTATGATTGGCAAAAGTTAAGTAAAATGAGATTTGGGTGACTAATCTCTGTTGAGGATTTGTGTTTTAACTTTTGAAGGTGAGAAAGTTCATTGTTAATAACTTAGGATAATGAATTTTTAGAATAAATTGGATCAAATGATTTCATAGTAAGCCTCTTCTACCTTGTGGTTGTTAACGGTCTTGTTTCCCTAATTATAAATATTTTGGTGGTGGTTTCCAATAAGAGTTTTGATGGAGCTAAGAAGATTAGAGTCCGTAATGAATCTTTCATGAGTTGTTAGCTATGGAGGTTACCGTACCGATGGACCTTAGAAGTTTTGAATTGAATTTGAATAATTGGGAGTTGTTACTCGATGTGTCATGCTTATGAAATATTTTGGTAGGAATCTGATGATTGAAAATGTTGAGGATAAATTGCACTCTCTTGAGGACTAGATTCTGGTGCAGTTAGTGTTGTCGAGTCGCGATCGACATTTTGAATTGTCATTTATGGAGGATAGTTTTGTGATTCATTCCTCTCTTTTCTTCTTTCTATTCGATTTATTCTTTCGAATATTTCGTTCCTTCTATCAATTGTCATCTCGTATAGATAGGATATTAGAAGCTTTAGTTAGAAGTTTTAGGTATAGATAGTAGTGTTATTACTTTTACTATAGAATTTTTGAATTAAAAGCTGTTAGAAATGTTTTATGATTTCAAGTATTTTACCGTCAAGGAGTGTTGAGACTTGTTATTGGAGACGTTCGATAACTAGTTTTCTCATTTATTGATGCGAAAATGTATATTTTTAAGTCTTTGACTTGGGACGTCGCTGTTCTTAACGGCCGACGAGAACCTTCCGTTCCATTGATAAGATCCTATATTTATAGTACAAGTATATTTTTAACAGTTTTGAAATAGACCTACATATATGTTACGTTCCTTCTTCTAAGTTTCGAGGACGAAACTTTTTAAAAGGAGGGGTGATTGTAACAACCCGAAAAATACCCGATTTTTCTAGTAAAAATATTTACTAACACTTTTCAGTAGAACTAAAGTTTTTAAAATAGGAATTTTAGTTCCGAGTCTTATTTTGAAATTCCGCGTTCGTATTTGGAATTTTTGAGGGATTCCATGAAAAGACCGTTTTTAGTCATCTTTGACTTTCTTGCCGACTTTTAAGTGCGTCTTTGACTTTTCCTTGAGTTTTAAAAGGTCGTCTTTGACTTTTCTTGACTTTTAAGTGTCCTAAATTTCTGCTTTTAAGTCATCTTTGACTTTACACTTTTCAGTGCAACTTGACTTCCGTTACTTTTCCCGACTCGTCTCATAAGTTTGAAGACCGAAATTTTATTTAAAAAAATAATATTTTTGATTTATTTTTATTTAGATTTATTAAGATTTATCATAATTTAATATAATTATTTTGAATTTATTCGGAATTTAAAGAATAACGTTTACGGTTTTAACCGAACGTCATTTAACTATTCCCGACTCATCATAAATCCCGTAACAAATTCGAAACTCGACTTTGGCATGAGTCACGCGGCCATGTCATCGTTTTCCACTCACTTGAGATATTTTAATTCTTTCGATTAAACTAATACAAATATCTTAGATATTTGTTACTTTATCGATCCGTCAACGGAGATTACGCAAATCGAGAAAAAATCAGACCCGATTTCATCATGTACCACACGGCTCTCCTCTCCTTTCCTCTCCTCTAATAGACCTTGATATTTTCATTTCTTTTGATTAATATATCATAATATCTAGATATTATTTCACTTTATCGATCAGTTAACGAAAAGTACGCAAAACGCTCGAAATCTGACCCGACAATCACAAGACTACACGGCTCCCTTACCCACTCTTAAGCCTTGATATTTTCATTATTTTTCATTACAATATAATAATATCTTGATATTTAGTTTAATTAACTTTATCGTTAATTATATTTAATCGTTTACCGTAAAATAATTATTAAACGCGAGTCAATTACGTAACAACAATTTCAAAACCCGACATCTTTATTTGTCTATATTTACACGGCTCATCCAACCCACATTACTCACTAACAACTTTTCATTTTACAACAAATCAAATAAAGATCAAAATATCACTTTCTTTAATCGTTCTTCGTGTTTTTCGTCGTTCATCATTTGTTCTTCATTGTTCTTGAGCAAAACCTTCATAAAATCTTCATTTCTTAATTAAATTCTTCCTATCTTATATTTCTAGACTCTCCTCTTCGCTCTCCATCTTCACGTATGGTTTAATTTCAATTCCGTCAAGATCGTTTTCAACACTTTAATTATGAGAAATTTAGTTTTATGTTCTAATAATGTTTTTCTTGTCATTTCTTATAGGGGAAGATTTTGAAGACGAGTTTGGAGACTCGTATATTGTGGGTGAAGATTAGGAGAAGGGTTTTTATTATATATACTTCTTATTATTTTTTTGGTGCTAAGTGTTTTGGCTAGCTAAGGTAACAATTCCGTTTTACTCGACGAATTAATCTCACATAGCCTTTAGTTTTTGTTCATGTTATGGTTATTTATGATTTTAGTTAGTAACATAGCCTTTAGTTTTGTTTCATTTGATTTTGGTTCATTTTTGTTTTAGTTCATGTTTTTATGATTTATGGAATTTTGGTAGTAACATGATAAGTAGTGGTTTTTGGCATGTTGTATGAATTTGGAATATGTTTAGTGTTCTTGGTGAATTTTGATGATTTACCATAAGTTATGATTTTTATGATTTTGTATGAATTTATAATATGTTTAGTGTTCTTGGTAAATTTTGATGATTTTCCCTAAGTTATGATTTTTATGATGTTGTATGAATTTTGATGATTTTTAATAAGTTATGATTTTTTTTTCGGAAAATTCACATGGTACCCTCGAGGTTTGTCATTTTGCACGAAATACCCAAAATTTTGATATTTAAAACTTTAAGAGGTCATAACTCGTGTTTACGAGATCAGAAAGTGACGATTTTTTTTTTCAAATCGATCGTCTTTCCAAGTACTACGATTTGGAAAAAAAAATTGTCGAGTTCAGACTTCGTAACCAAGAGATATGCTCGCTCAAAGTTTGTTCGGTCAAAAAAACTTTGACATGCAATAACTCCTAGTTACGAGATCCAAATACAATAATTTTTTTTTTTCAAATTGTAGTTCTCGGAAAGATGATCGATTTGAAATAAAAAATCGTCACTTTATGATCTCGTAAACACGAGTTATGACCTTTTAAAGTTTTCTAAATCAAAATTTTGGGTATTTCGTGCAAAATTGCAAACCTCGGGGGTAGCATGTGAATTTTTCGTTTTTTTTTTATGTTGTCTAGGAAATTTTAATATGTTTAGTGTTCTTGATGAATTTTGATGATTTTTCATAATAATGATTTTTGTATGATTGATGGTTAAATTGGTTGTTAAAATGGTTGTTGTTAATGAAAAATCATGTTAGAATTTAGTTGTATGGGTGGTGGTGTTGGCCGTGGAAGTGGCCGGTTATGGTGGTTGCTGAACCGGACCAAACCAGACCGGTCCAGGCCGGT